>OU015498.1:176828383-176858383 GCA_907164885.2 Dolomedes plantarius | reverse complement strand
AATAATTAAGTAATTCAATTAAATAGTAAATAGTTTTGTATTTAAAAAAATCTGCACTTTTTTTTGTTGTTTGAAATTTGACTTTTTTTTTCATAATCTATATATTTTCATAATCTATCTATATTATTTCTAAAAGGTGTTTTTTTTACTGACGATCCCTTTTTCTCCCTTCATATTTAACCAAAATCGATAAATGAGGTACCATTTTATAGATTAAGTTCTCCGCTTCTGACGAATTTTTAATCTGAGTTACATATTGTATTGTTTGTTTAAAAACTGATTTTATCTTCCGCTAGATGGCGTGCGCGCGCTCACTTTTTTAAAACTATCTGACTTCTAAAATCGTCTGCATTTATTGTCATTCTGTGAATAATTAAGAAGTTTCTTTCTTGGCGACATCCGCGTAGGTGTACATTATTCTTTTTGCATGGAAAAACAATTTGCTAGGACTAAAATCTATTTTCTTTCCCCCTGAAGAACATTTTATTATAATATTTTTGTTTGATATGCCTTTTTAGAGTTTAGTTTTATTCATTCAATTCTGTGTATACAGCTAATTTGCATATGACAAAGTTCTACCAATTTCTCAAGGGAAATCTTCTAATTTGTCTTAAAATTAAAGGATAATCAAAATAAAGGCCTTACCACATAGATGTGCAAATCGGAGGGAAAAAAAATTAGATTGGGGTAAATGTTGATGCCTAGCGGATTGGCAAATATCTTATGTAAACTCTTCTGGAAAATATGCGCCAGACATGTAAAGATTTGCCTTATTGCTAGGTGGCAAGCACGCGATCGCTTATTTATTTACTTTCACTTTTATCTCTCGAACACTAACATTTAAATTTTAAAAAATATGCCATCATCATCCTCATCTATCTATCTATATGTATTATTTCTAGAGACTGATTTTTTCTGACTATCCCCTTTTATCCCTTCATACTTAACCTAAATCGATGAATGAGGTACTATTTTAAAGATTAAGATTTCCACTTCTGACGATTGTTAATTTAAAATTACACATTGTATTGTTTGTTTAAAAACCGAAGTATAAACATTTTTCTTCCACTACATGGCATGGGCGCGCTTGGTTTTTTTTTTCCATTCTCGTTCACTGAACTTTTAAATTTTAAAATCGTCTGCTTTTATTATCATTCTGTGAATTAATTAATGAGTTTCTTTCTTGGCAACATCCGCGTAGGTGTACATTATTCTTTTAGCATAAAAAAAACAATTTGTTTGGACTAAAATCTATTTTCTTTCCCCCCTGAAGAATATTTTATGAGTGATATTTTCCTTTGGTATTCCTTTTTTTGTGTATGCTTTTTTTCAGCTCCAATTTTGTGTCCAAAGGTGTTTTGTGATCTGTTTTGTATTATCCTTACGCACCATTGTTATTTAACAAATAAATAATGGTGCGTAAATCAAAACCTCACAAAATCTTCTTTCATCCTGCTACAAACCATCAACCTCGCTATAAAATTTATCCTGTTTTATTCGCATGCGAACGTTTCGTACGGGACACCTAGTCTCATATATTATATTATCAATTTAAAGTAAAGTTTCTCAAAAATTTCGGTATTTTTTGGACGTCATCCTCAAACTTCGAAAATACATCTTTTAGTTTTCTAAGTACTGCAAGAGCTGGTGAAGTTATCATCGTAATTATTTTTTTTTCTCTGAATCTTCATCGCTACCCTCTTATTTCTTAACCGATCAGTAAATATGTGTTAGAGCTATTTAAATGAGTGCATGATTATTTTTACTTACTATATTGCTGTTGCAATAGATTTTTCCCACCCATCCCGCAACTAGTACCCTCTTCTATGTCAAGAGTGACAGTAGGTTTGGACGCATTCCCTAGGATTTCAACATTCTGCTTCATTTCAGAATTGTCTTCATTCATTTCAGCAATAGAGATGAGCCTCTCGAGTTGGAGAAATGAAATCATAAAAGCATTGAACAATTGTTGCTTGCTGGAGTTCTCACCACGCTCATTTCGACCATGATATTGCGTCACTAATAATAGTAGATTTTGTAATATTTGTTACAAACTCCTCATCATCAAGTTTAGTGATGTAGTGCTTGCTCGTCATCAGTAGAGCTGCTTGAATGTTTAGATAATTATACCTTGATCCAAGCGTCGGAGTGCGGATGCGATGTTCGGGAATAAGAAAATCAATTTTACATTTTGAAAATTCTTCAGTCATTATTCTATGGCATACAGCATTATCAAGATAAAGTAATAAGACTTTTCAATTTTGATTTTTCATTTTCAAATTGAAACTAGAAATCCCCTTTACGAATATCGAACAGATCATCCAGGACTTTTTGTTTGATCCCCATTGGATCCCCAGCTTTGTCAAAACCTGGTTTTTTAAGCAACCTGACCTATTAGAATTTCCTATAATGAGAAGTCGCTCCATCTCACCAGTTGCACTACAGTAAAACAGTATCGGCAAGCGTTCCTTTTACGGCTTACCACCGCTGATCTCTCGCTTTCAAAGGCTATTGAGTTCTTAGGAAGCAACCTTAAAGTCCGCTCTCATCTACCTTATAAATGCCTTATCAGATCGTATAAAATCTTTCAATCTACCCTTCCAATCGCTTCTTGTTTCTTCTCTTATACTGTTACTTTCGCCGGAAACAGAACGAAAGGAGATATTATTTCTAGATCAAAACCGATCCAGCCCGTCATTGTTTGCCTGAAATTGTGTTACAGTGGTACCTCGAAACATCGAATTCCTTCATAAAATGGAAGTTTTTCAATTCCCCTTGAACGTGCCTAACACTCTCATATTATTACTAAATCGAACCTACATATATCGAAATCCTCGATAATTCGAAGTTTTCTCGTTCCCCTTGAGGTTCGATATCTAGGTTCCACTATGACTATATCTTCAACGTTTTTGCCATATCGATGGCTTTTTCTTTGATTTTTGGTCTACTGATATCTCTGGCTCGAGCATATTTAAACCATTCAAGTATAAGGGCATACCCAAACACAAACACACACACACACAAAGAGACTCACACTCTCACACACACACACTCACACACATATATATATATATATATATATATATATGTGTGTGTGTGTGTGTGTGTGTGTGTGTGTGTGTGACATTATAAGTTTGAATCTCGTCTATTTCTATAATTCGGGTCCCCACATCTGTTTAAGATAGGCCCCTTTTCTGAGAATAGCCCACCCAACAGCAAGTGAATATCTGCAAGTCCCAGAAAAATACATTCAGGCAAATAACCGCAGCAGAGGGTGAAAAGTATGGGATAAACACCACTATAAATCCAAACCAGGATAAAACGCACCCAATATGTTTCTAAGAATTGTACCGGCCTGCCACCCACGATAAACATCTGTGTTTATGTAAACAGTCGCTGACTTGTTTGGTACAGCCCCTGCCTAAGAGAGTAGACACGCGTTCTATTATTGCCTGTGTATGTACACACTTGTATGTTTCGCGTCATGCTAGAAGGACTCTGTGATATCCGCTATCAACTCTAGAGGAATAAAAACATTCAAATTTAAAAGAAATGTGCCTCTTCATTTGTGGATTTTGTGTTTATTATGGAACGTCATGTGGTGAAATGTGACATATATATATATATATATATATATATATATATATATATATATGTATGTGTGTGTGTGTGTGTGTGTGTGTGTTGTTCACAGTGTTCCTGCTTAGCCCAAGGGCTCTAAGTTAAAAAATTCCTCATGGATAAGTGCAAATGGGTCTGAAAAAAGTATTGTAAGCATGAGAGTGTATCAGACAATTTTCCTACAGGATAGGTGCTGTATCTATTATGTACATCTCTAGCAAACAGATAGCCGTGGACTTCAAGGCGTAACCGATGACAACGCTGGAGGGTAAGGAGTTCTGTCAGCCTTGACAGAGTCCAGTCAAAAATATGACAAGTAAACATGTCCAGTCAAAAATGGAGAATTCTGCATTCGGCATGCCTTTCCCTCCTGCTTCTTCCTGGATGTTCCTGTTTGCGAGGTCCCACCAATTTTTGGGATAATGTTGTCGTGACCTAGTGGTCACGACAACATTATCCCGTATCTCGTTTATCGTTTTCATGGACACATAAACTACTCTTTTCTTACATATATACATCTATCTCGTTTATTCATATATATTTACAGCAACTATGAACATTTCCTCAAAAAGCACAATCATCATTCGAAAACCAGAGAGAGAGTTAGTCATAGCTCAGTTCAATCTGAAGTCCAGCATACAGACAGAAAGCATGTCCCATCGTTCTCTCTCTCAGTTCATAGCTCATCTCTCGCCTCCCATCCTTTCTTTCTTCCTTTTATATTGCCTCTTTTAGAAAATTCCAGAACTTTCTAGAGGATTCGGCCGCAGCGTGGGAAACAATCCTGCGGTTTCTGGTCAGCTAGTGTGTCGGCACATCTGGTCTCCCTGCGGTGGCTGTAATTACCTTAAATTGAACACTCCGGTAACGACTTGTTAACGACCCCGTCAATCTTACTTAAAATGGTCGTATTAGGGGAGGGTTTTTTTCCACTTAAAAGTGAGTCCAGCCCCAGTACGTGGGCCGACTCCTCACAAATTCAGTGATATAATGTGGCCCTAAGTACAATTTTTAAGTGGGTTGGGTGCGCTACGGCCGGGATCGTAAAATGTGGCAAATTTCTTCTCGCTATTTCATAGGGATATTTTTCAACCTCGCCGAACGGCTACAGACATCAGATGCACAGACTTGATGGCACCTGGATATAGTTTTATTTTATTTATTTATTTTTATAAGGTAGAGATGGAGGACGCTTCCATTATCCGTCGAGGAAAACACCGATTCAAAACTTATATCGTTTCTTATAACATCTTTACTGTTGTTCATCCAATTTTAATTAAGAAAGATGCCTTAAGGCCGCTGGGTAGTCCTTTTGTATGCGTTCAGCTCCGTATTAATCTACGGTGATATGACTGTGGACTCGTATGGAAAGATTTATTTTTCAAAATGGTACTTCGTCATACACATTTTTGACTCGGGTCGCTTTTTATTTCGTTAACAGAAACGCCCATACTATTTTTAAACTAGAATGATTCGGGAGGGGGGGGGGGGGGGAGCATACTACATTTGAAACGCACATCCTCGACTTTACTAAAATGAAAAAGATATCCGAGTTAAAAATGTCTTTTTCTACAACGGAGCACAATTTGTAAAAAGATTATCCTTAGTTCCGAGTCGACCCTTGTTCCAAAATTTTTCTCCACTTTGAGCCGAGCAAATCCAAGAGTTAAGCCCTAAATACAACCCAAACAAACGCTGATCTTGCATAAATAACGAAGAAAAAAGAGAGGGGGAGGGGGAAATGGATAAATAACTAGGCTAATCACTTAGGGTAAATATGAAGGGTCAATAAAGACTTCATGAAATGCCTCCACGTGTTTATCGCATATCCCAAACCCGTCTGCTGGCGATCAAACGGAAAGGTGAGCGACCTCCTGCAATTGTCTCTCCCCCCCCCCCTCTTTCACTTTCCTCACCCGAGATGCATGCTTCCGATAGGGTGGTCGTGCGTCGCGTGCCAGATCAGAGGGTGTGTCGCGACAGCCGATCTTCGGAGCGACAGTTAAACCTGTTGTCCGTGGATTGTCGAAATATCAGAGGCGTCACTAGAAATAGTGCAGAATACATACAACTGCGGCTTTTACTGAAACGTAACAACACGTAAATATATATACAGTGAAACATCTCCATGGCACCCAGTCATGGTTCCGAAAAAAAAGGAGCCATTTGAAGGGGTGACCGCGGAAAAGGGGGGTAAAAGAAAATTGGCTCTGTGGAGTGTCGAATCGATCTCTGAACAAATTAGGGTCCAATAGGAAAGGGGGGGGGGGGCAGATAGAGAAGTTTCACCATGTGTGTGTGTCTATATATATATATATATATATATATATAAAATATAAATTTTTTTTCGCAAATTTTTATTGAAAGAACGATAAAAAAGTATTTCGGCTCCTCTTATAGTGCGTTCTGGGCCCTTGAATGTTGCGCAACGTGGCTCAGTAGTTGTGACAACCCTGAGGAATATCTTGATGTTCGGGAGTTCACATTTAAATTAAAAGTCCAATCATTTTAATGACTACAATCGTATGTTTCAGCCATTAACACTTTTGTTGTTTGTGAACTGAACAAATTTTTTTTCCTTTTTCTATCTTTTTTTTTTCCAAAAAGATATCGGTTTTTATTTATTTATTTTTTAATTTTTATTTCGTTTCGGGAATCGGAGAGTGGCATTGCCACTTTCAAAAGTGGTTTGGACTGTTTGTTCAATATATTTGAAGAAGTTACAATTGTCCACTCTGGAGTCTGGACATATTCAGCCAAAGTACGTTGCCGTTCAAGTATTACGTAATCATATTTTTAGTCATTTTGTACCCCCCCCCCCTTTGCTAACGTAAGATTTGGCAAATTTCTTGTCACTATTTCATAGGCCAAGCGATATTTTTCAATCAATAAATTTATTGCTTATGTCTAAGTAATGATGTATAGAAATTAAATCAATAACAGTAAAAACAGAACAACTCATTTTCAGTATTGATTGGTATCGTCTGTAGCCCATCGCAGCGCACTCTTTTGCGTGCGTAGTTTCAGTCTTATGTAAGCAATGCTCAGATCCCCCATCCCCCTTGTTGGCAAAATTACGCAAAGCTTAACCCCTCCCCCCTTGAATGCTTACGTAATACTTGAACGGCCCTTCAATACGCTCTCCAAACCATAACAAAGCCCATTCTTAAAAGCTACTTTGGTCAGCTACCTTGCTAACAGTAGACTTGCTATCTATTGGTCGGATCATTTTAGTTTGGGAGCTGCTTTGGACGATGATAAGAATGTGTTCGGATTTTCAGTGTCGAATTGATTTGGCAAGACTGTTTACTTAGGATGAATTGATTGTTCACAATTAATTTTTAACGAAAACTTCAATGACCCTAACTTTATTGTGCAGCGTGAGATATTGTATGACAGTCTTGGTGTCGAGTGCTCTTTGCCGTTCTTTCACTCAAATGAAGATGCAGATGTCAGACGAAAGGCGTTTATTGAACGTGGCACACAAAATGTACACAAAATATAAATTACAATTTACACACAGATGAAGCTCTGTGACACTCTAGTCTACAAGAGTCGCTTCCTGTCTCACAGAGAATCGTCACGCGGGGCCATCGCAACGTCTCTAGCTTGTTCACATAGAATCCGTAATCGTCAGCGTTACTCGTGTTGACTTATTTTAAACCAATCACAAACCTTAACAATTTCGTGGCGAATCGTTTGGAGGTTTGTAATTGGTTAAATATATTTTAGTACGAGTAACGCTAAGACACAGACGGACTCTATGTGAACAGGCCCTAACTCGCTGAGCGTGCTACCTCTGTCTCCCTGTATAAGGTATGATTAGTGTCGTCGTTAGCTCAGGACACCACACAAAGTAATCACTCATGGACTGTTTAAAGCTCAGTTTATTACATAACTCTATAAAAGACTCAGACCCATCGGTTACGCGGCCACAAGCACCGCAAAACACGTCTCTCCGCTGGGGTCTCTCCAAGAACTCTGGTAAACAAACACCCTTGTTTTTAAAAGGGGGCGCTGCTGCAACAGCGCTTGGGGGGTTGGTTCAGAACATTCCGCCCCACGTTGCAATGGTAACATTCAACCATTTAATTATATAATCATGAAACACAAAACGTAAATTAAAAAATATAAAAAATATATATAAAATAAGCACAAGTATGAAAACATTAAGCTATACACATACAAAAAATACTAATATAAAGATTACATACTAACAGGTAAAATACAGATTTTAGTAATGGGCCTTTTAAAGATTCCAGACTGAGTTTTCACCTTAACAACTCTGACCCGTTTGTCATCACCAAAATAGAGCTCAATTATTCTACCTAATGCCCACTTTTGAGGAGGTAGATTTTCATCCTTGAGAAGCACTAGCTCATTGATTTTCACATTATTTTTCTCCACCATCTACTTGAACCTCTGTTGCAGATTATTAAGATACTGTACCTGCCATTTCCTCCAAAAAATTTGAATTACTTTTGTCATTCTTATCCAGTAGGACAAGCGAGTATCTGCTCAATTAATTATTCTACCAAACACTAATTATTTTGAGAATTGATAAACTAGTGAAATTTACCCTTAATGACAAAAAGACAGTTAAAGTCTAACCAATATTAACTAAGTATACGAGAGAAAGGTTAATTAAACAATAACAGCACAAAGTATTACACAAGAATATACCTATATGGAAAATATTATAAAAACACTCATTTTTCAAAAGAATTGTTAACAATACAATGAATAAAAGTTCGACCCTTGAGTAATCTAAAGCACACAAATCATATTTTTCTCAGTTAAACAGTTTTCCTTTTTTCTCTTATTGAAATTTCTCTCAAATTTTGCACATTCATTGCGAGCATTTTGTGCTCGTGATCTAGTCTTTAGAACTAAAGGGTTTGTAGGGTCAACAAAAAACTTTGTAGTGTACCCTCTAGTTACATAATACACAACAGCATTGGATTTAGTGTAACTGTTACTAATACTAAATAATTCTTGTTGAAAGGAATTAGAAGTTACAGTAAGCACATGTAAGTCACTTTGTTTTGAATGTTTGAGTTCAGACGTGAACTCGTCTCGTATGACTGATGTAGGAATTTCACGTTCGGGATACTCTCGGTCAGTCAGGAAAGTAGGGTCCTCGAACCACAGTTCACTCGTAGCCAGTTTCTCAGGATTCATTCCTCTCGAGATAAGGTCCGCTGGATTGCTCTCGGAAAACACTTGACGCCACTGTTGCACTGCTGTCAGGTCTTGTATTTTGGCTACACGGTTTGCCACGAACGTTTTTAGTAGGTAGGGCTCTTTTCGTATCCATGAAGGTACAATCATGGAATCACTCCACAGATAGATATCACTTGCCTTAAATTGTAAGGCACTCTTCACTTTGGTTATCAACTTTGATAACAGAACTGCTGCATATAACTCTAACCTTGGTATTGTAGCCCGCTTAAGAGGCGACACACGTGACTTGCTACAAACCAAGTTCACTTCGAAGGTACCATTTTCTGACGTTGATTTGCAGTAAATGACGCATCCATATGCAGACTCGGACGCATCTGCAAATCCGTGAAGCTCAATATGCACTGTTTTTTCTATCAGTATACACCTCTTAACACTCACGTTATTTATTGCTGGCAAGGATTCAATGAAATCTTTCCACTGTTGCGCTTCCGTGTCAGGAAGCGGATCGCTCCAGTCTAAATTCAAGCACCACAGTTTTTGTAAAAAGATCTTTGCTCTCGCCACCACCGGACCTAAGAGTCCAAGGGGGTCAAAAGCTCGCGCAATTGTGGAAAGCACTGATCTCTTCGTTGGCAGAACCACGTTTTCCAGCTGAATTTGGAAAGTAAAGTGGTCAATGCTAGGTTTCCACGAAACACCTAGCGCCTTTGTTTCTTCTTGAAAATTGTAGTCACTGTCAAGCCCTGTTTTTAATTCAGGGTTATTACTACACCACTTGTGTAGCATCATGCCTCCGCTCTTGAGAGCCCCTATTAACTCCGATTGAAGTTCCTTTGCTTCGCTCAGAGTGTCGGCACCACTCAGGACATCGTCCATGTAGAAATCCTTCTCTAAAACTGGCGACGCTAAAGGATAATTCTCATATTCATCTCTGGATAACTGAAGTAACACTCTGGTAGTGAGATGAGGTGCGCTTACTGTGCCATACGTCACTGTTTTGAGCTCATAAGTCTTAACTGGCTCATTCACTCCCTCCTTCCAAAGAATTCTCAGAAGTTTAGTTTGGCTGGGGTCAATTAAAATCATCCTATACATTTGCTTAATATCAGCCACGAAAGCATAAATGTGCTTACGAAACCTCACCATTATTGAAAAAAGGTCTTCCTGACTAACCCCACCGTTATATTGCAAGGAGTTGAGTGAATTACCTACGGTTGTTCGTGAAGAAGCGTTAAAAACTACACGAAGTTTTGTCGTACTTTTATCAGGGCGATAGACTCCTAAATGTGGTATATAATATGTTCCCACTTCTTCCTCACACTCAGAAATTTCCTTCATGTGGCCCAATTCCTTATATTCGCGCATAAATTCCCTATATAATTCTAAATACTCAGGCTCTCTTAAAAAGCGACTCCACAGCGAATTTAATTTTTTAAGGGCAATATCTCTGGATTTTCCTAAACTCATTGGATCTTCTTTTAATGGCATTTTTACTATATATCTCCCCGTACTATCTCTCTTAACGTTTTTCTCAAAATGCTCTTCACAAATTAATGCTTCTTTATTTTTGGGTACTTCTATCTCCACATTTTCTATTTCCCAAAATTTCTCTAAAGCTTCGTTTAAACCAGTATTATCCCCAGTGAACCCACAATGTACATTTCCCTCAGTTGCTATGGGTATGCTCCCACTAACTACATATCCAAAAACTGTATTCTGTAGAATCAAATTACTATTAGCAGGATAAATCTGACCTGGCTGTAACAACTCATAAAAGATCTCAGCGCTCAAAAGCAGATCTACGCGACCTGGCACATTAAAGTTTTCATCCGCTAGCTTTACATAGCTTAATTCTGGCACATTTACCTTAAGCATTTTTGACGGCAAGAAATCTGTAATTCTGGATACAACTAAAAATTCTAATTCTTTTTCAAAATTTCCCTCAAAATTGGAAATTGTTGTACTAACCACATATTTAATTGTGGTGGAGGTATCTCCTATCCCGCAAACTGTCATATTGGTTCTATCTCTTTTTAAACCGAGACTATTCGCACAGTCTATGGTCATGAATGAATTCATTGCCCCTGGATCTAAAACTGCTCGTGCATTGTATAATTTTCCTCGATTGTCCCTCAATAAACAATTCACAGTACTGAGCAAAACGGTTTTACATTTATTTATCCCTCGCACAGAAAGAACTGGATTATTGTTTTGACTAGTATTCTGGAAGGACGACTCGACCCTATCTGTTGCCGCTGATAAGGGATGTCTGGGTTCAAAGACCTCTGCATTGGGAGAAAGGAGGGGTTGACTCGTAACCGAAGATGCTCTCTCAGGGGGGTGATGTCCAAGGACAATTTCCCCTTTCGCATAGCATAGCGAAGAGTGATGTTTTTTTCCACAAAAGTAACATGAACTTTTTGACTCACAAACTGATTTCTTGTGAGATCCTAGACAGTTGAAACATAGGCGATTTCTCTTCACCACCTCAATTCTTTCATTGATAGATAATGCCTTGTACTTTGGGCATTTAGACACAATATGATTATTTTTTTCCTCGCAATATAGTATGCATTGTGAATGTTTCACTTCAGATAAAAATGATTTAGACACATTTCTCGAATATGAATTTTTCTGATAACTGGAATTTATGGTCATGGTTTTTCCTCGTGAAGCAAAATATACGTCAATCTCCTTGGACATCTGAATCGGGTGAAACCACGTTTCAGCCTGCCTTACGCTTATAAAAGAAGCAGTCTCTTTGTCTAATGTTTGAAATAGTTTATCGGAAATCAAGAGTTTTTTTAACGTTTCGAAATCTGTCACTTTTCTCAATTTTAGGTAGTAATCAAGACTAGTTGTTAGTCGAGATGTAAATTGTAAATGCGTCTCATTTGTCTGACGTACTGCCTTTCTGAATTGGTCTAAAACATCTTGCGGCGACGGTTCGAATTCCCGTAAGACGATTGTTTTGACTTTTGAATAGTCGCAAAGCTCATCATCTTTGATGTATGTCAGCACATTTGAGGCCTTCTCACCTAGCAAATTTATGAGAATCTCAGCTTTGAACTTTTCTGGCACGTTTTTCGTGTGAAAAGCCCTCTCTAACGATGCAAAATATAGCACCCATCCTTCGGGTTTGCTAGGAACTCTTAAAGTTAAAGTTCGAACACCTTTCACAAGCGACTCTAAAGACTCACTTTTCTCAACCGGATTTTCTTTTTCCGGGGAAATCTCTCTCGATTCTGCTCTGATTTTAGCCAATTCTAGCTCGGCTCGTGTTTTTTCCAGCTTAAGTTTTTCAAACTCTATCTCTTTATTTTTTAAATCTAACTCTCTCTGCTCTTCTGATTTTCTAGTATCCACTATCTCTGTAATTAATTCCTCAACATAATCAGGATCATTTTTAAATTTCTCAGAACGCTTTATAATATTTGTCAACTCGATCACAGACATTTTGTCCGTTACTGCTTCATTTAGATTTACGGCAACAAGCCGAAGATCATCTTTTATCGCGTTCTTAAACATTGTATCAGTAATTCAGTAAATATGCGTTAAATCTCACAGCAACACAAATTAAGTACTCATTAACTCACAGTTATAAAATTCAGAACTCATAAAATCACAGATATAAATTCGGCACTCATTAAATCACACTTTTAAAATTCAGGACTCATTAAATCACAGTTTTAAAATTCGGAACTCATTAAATCACATATATTCACTAATGTACTATAAAGGATTCCTACTTCTCTTTCCGGAGCATCACAATCGAAATCCTCATATAAACAGGAGGTTAACACACAAAAATATCCAAGGTTGCCTTCTCAGGTTCTCGACGGACCAGGTGTCGTCGCTAGCTCAGCTCACCACACAAAGTAATCACTCATGGACTGTTTAAAGCTCAGTTTATTACATAACTCTATAAAAGACTCAGACCCATCGGTTACGCGGCCACAAGCACCGCAAAACACGTCTCTCCGCTGGGGTCTCTCCAAGAACTCTGGTAAACAAACACCCTTGTTTTTAAAAGGGGGCGCTGCTGCAACAGCGCTTGGGGGGTTGGTTCAGAACAATTAGTAAACAAGGAATATGTTATTTTGAAAGTGAATTCTGAGGCGAAGCATATTATAAAAAGGCATTTAATGAGATAAAAACACAACGGCGATCATATTAAAAGCGAAGCGTTCTAATAACAACCAACTACTACTGTTGCCACACATCTTGTAGTAATGTTACAATAAAGATAACAAACAACATTTTTTTTAAGTAATGCTATATGATATAAAAATAGACCTTACACCTGGAATTTCCACCTATACTAAGCCACCCATCGCGATGTCCTGGGGCAGTTTCTCTCCTTCCTACGAATCCTACAGAAATCAGTGACAGCCGCTTTCTCCCTTTTGTCATATGTGATCTCTATTGTTCATCATTATTTCTACAGCTTAGTATCAGGCACAGGCTCTAGCTAAATGCGCCTGATTCTACAGTAAGCCTTTACTGATATTTATTCCTCATTTGTGTACGATCTGCGGTTGGTTTATAATTCTCGACTATTTCTATAACTATGCTTTGTTTTATAAGGATGAGTAACGAATGAAATTCATGATTTAAAAATGTAGCCAAAAGAATTTAATATATATTTGTCATTGTAAGCATAATTAGTTATGTAAGTGTAATTAAGAAATTTAATTATGGAAATTAGTGAATGTAAGATGAAACGAGAGGAGAATTTTTTCGATTGAATTGTGACTTATCTCTCTCTTATGAAACCATCCCAGAATTTTGATATTAGTCACGTAATATCAAAGATGGATTCAATAATCCCAAATATGGAATCTCATCACACTTCGAGATCCATTTGACAATTTTACCTCACCGCTTCTAAGTGCGTAGAGAGAGATTTTTTCATAAGTTTGTAAACCATCGTATGATGGCAGAATAAATAGATTATCAAAATTGTCGTTCCTTAATACCTAAAACAGAACTAGTAAGAGACGTCATAGAAGGAGCATGTAACCGGACAGCCAAAAACTCCAAGACAGCTTGAAAAACTGCCTATATTTTATTTAATTTATATTTATTGATTTTTATGATACAATTTATACCTTTTCTGAAATGTAAAGTTAACTAATAAATACAATAATTTAAAAAGATGCGGCCCTCCGCTAACCTCCGCTTGCATAAAGTGGCCCCCGGGCCAAAACAGTTGCCGTCCCCTGTTTTACACGATAAGAAGCACGCATTCATTATAAAAATAAATAAAGACATAAGATCTTCAAATTAATTAGAATGTGAAAGATGAAATGGTTCCAATCTGACGACAATTATAGGCAAATATTTTTTAGTTAACTTCGAGTAACCTTAGAAAATGGGGTGTGTATAATCTTATTTGTATTTTTTAAATCCTTTTTAATAATAAAAATATTTTTTAAGCTGATTTTTTAATTACAATCTTTTTTTTTTATATATAGATGCCATTTGCATTTATTGCATTTTTCTTGCTAGGAGGCCGTCGTCGAGACGATTCCTCTCCTTCGGCCATCGTGTCCCAGTCGTCGAACATCGTCTTTCTACATTTCCATCATGTTCCGTTGTTAAAAAATAATACAGTGAAACTGCTCTAGGGCGGACAGTCATAGCTCCGAAAGAAAGTGGCTGTTTGGAGGGGTGGCCGTCAAAAAGGGGTTTCTTCCATAACCTTTTTCTATATGTCGTCTTGAATCGGTTGTGAACAAAATAGGGCCGTTTAGAGGAAAGGCCGCCGAATAGTGGTGGCCGCTAGAAGAATTTCAGTGTACTGACAAATTTTGCGGTATGAATAAATATCGGACTGAAAGCAACTGATGAAATAGGACCCAAAAAAGGTCAGATTAAAAAAAAGAGGATAAATGCTACTTAAATAAGATATTCTGGCAACCCTTAATATATCTAACCTAGAACGACCCACTTACAATAGCTATATTAGTTTCAATAACTGTTGCCACTGACCTCGCACGAGTATTGCATCGAACTCTATCGCTTACTGGTGTACAGGAGTTCTCTTTAGAGGAAGTACGTCCTCTTCGTCAATTTTATTATCGCTGTGGAAATCCAAGCCGTTTTTATGTGCCGAAAGAATCCCTGTACTAAAGCAGAAATATATCAATCGCGATCTTTTCAAAAGCGTGCAAGAATATTCGATACATCGTGAGAGGAAAATTTTCGAATGCTCGAATAATTTTTCACAATGCTTGTGTTGTGTTGGGGGAGGGGGGAATAACTCATTTTCGCTTTCGTTCTTCTCATCTCATCAAAAAGATATTCTTCCTTGAATCGGTTTTAGCTCGTTCTGTTTTGAAATTCCATCATGCAGAGCGATTTCCGAGCGCAGGTTTGATTCGATTCCATTCGTTACGGAAAATGATTGCATATCGGGCAGTTTCTTTGGCCTTTCCTATATATTCTGGTCTTGCGAAAGAAGAAAGGGGGAATATTCTTTATGGCTAACAATAAGGTGACCATCATCCCGAAAAATCCATTCAAGGGAAATCCTTGGATTCCGTGAAATGGTTGATTGCTCTTCGCAGATTTCAGTTTACAGGATAGCTCACGTTGATTCTTTGATGTGGAAAACTCGTTAATATATTATTATTGGCTTCATGATGAACTAACCTTTTAGATGGATGTTAAAGACTAACAAAAGAAAATAAACATTTTGATGTCTCGTTTCGTTGTCGTTGTTTCGAACAACCTAAAACTGTTGTATATTCTTAAACTTACTTTAGTCTTCAAAGTACAGCTGCTTTGACCGAAGACCGTATTTCCGCGAAAATGGATGGACACTTCTATGTAACGCTCATGCTATGCCCAACAGTTATTTGTGAATAACCGTCTCTCATTCAGTCTTAGGATATCTGACTACGTTAAAATCACTGTTTGCGGGAAAATATTCGAATTTTTTTTTAAATTGTTGTTTCATTTGAAAAAGAAATCTTTTAGGGTTCTAAAACTGCTTCATTTTTATTCGTATCGTTAGTGGAAGAGAAGATATGGCCAATTTAATAAACCAGAAGAGATGCTTAAAAGACCGGAGATAAAACCTTTTAATACGTTTTCTGGAAAACTAATTTTTCAGTAACTTTTGTGTACCAGAAACCCAATTACCTAAAAGTTTAAATATATTTCAATGAAATTTCGCAACAGGGATTTACACAATATTAATGATGTTTTGAATTAAAAGCTAAGCTGTATGTGTTAATTTAATCATTTTGCAGGTACATAAAAAATATTATTTTTTATAATCTGTGTTTTTCTACATATTTTGATATATTTAAGTTATTTCGGAGATACTATAAAACCGTATCTAATACGGTTAATCGTTCATTGCACAGGTAAATTCCACAGTAGTATATAGTATAAAGGAAATTAAAATATATTTAGTTGGATGTAGGGTGTCTGGCGTAAACATCAAATTTTGCTATAAATTTATGAAAAATTCCCTAGTTTTTAAAATATGAAAAATTTACTAGAATTATATATGTTTTTATGATTTCATATCACGTTTTAACTAAAAATATACGCATTTAATCAATATTGTGTATCTGAAAAATAAAGTGCTCCAAACGTAAGCAGGTACCTTTATGCGGAACTTGAGTTATATTCCCAGGGCAAGCGCAGGTCACACAACATTCTCATTTAACGTAGACGGCAGTAGAACATTTTTAACCCCATTACTAGGGATACGTTAATTTTCGTATTTACGAAATAGATGCGAATAAATGCAAAATTTGTCGATATGAGCGAATAGATGCGAAAATTATTTTTTTGCTACTTTTCGGCGAAAACTCGGTGATAAACGGCCTTTTAAGCGAAATTAGGTAATAACAGTAATAATTTATTAACATAATTGCTTATCTAAGACCATCCACGGTCTTTACCTGAGAGATCTCACTGTCTAAATTTGATTATTACTTGTTACTAAATACTTAGGAAAGAGAATATGAAGACTACTACAGTGTTAGCTTTTAACTAATAATTTTGATACTTGCCTAACCAAGAAAGTAAAATTGTGATTATTTTTTATAAATGCGAAATTTTGAATTTATATATATATATATATTTGCGAATAAATGCGAAATTTTATATATTATAATTTTTAAATTTTTTTTTTGCGAAATTTCGATATTTTTATGCAAAATTTACGTACCCTTACCCATCACAAATCGGCTCGTCATTGGGTGTCATTTACTAGTGACGTTCTTAGTTTAGAGCGCTACGTTCATCTTTTGTTGCATGAATCGCTAGCAGTTCGTTCGTGTTCATCGTTGACCGAGAGCACGCATACCACATTATACATCGAAAAGAAGCGCTTTCATTAAAAAAGTTATTCGCTAGAATTAGCCCGGGGCAACAAAGTCTTTTTTTTTTTTAATTTATGCGTGACGTCACATATCGCATACTGGTTCCCGGTTGTGGGAAACGCTCAGATTAAGTTTTACGTCTCTCGCGTTTTTTAATGTTCCCATAGTGTCCTGAAAACTTCTTCTGACGCTCGTAATGTATATATTAGTAACCTCTTTTCCGTGCCCAAAAGCAGAAAACGAAGACGCTAAGGCCCCGTTCCCATTGCGTCCAGAGCGATAAAAATTTTCACCCATCACGAAGTTCGTACTTAATTACCGCGAAATGCGTCAAAACCAATCCCAGGTCATGCCAACCATCTCGGCTCAAACGCGGGAAAGCCACATGCGAACGAGACGTTACGCAGAAACGTAAACGATGCTGAAGCCTCGAAAGAATTCCATTTTAGTTAATAGATATGAATTATCTTGTTACTAAACGATTTCGAGCGTCACAAAATCGAATATAATAGTGTTGTTGGAGGTTAATTATTGACTCAAAATTTAACCTGCGATAGGAAGTAGACTATAACGTCCTAATCGGATTCTCCTGAAAACCAGTCTGCTGTGCCAATAATGTGTTATGGATTTTCAGATCGCTTGACCGATGACAGTAGTGCACCTGAATGACAATATCGTATGCACCCGAATGGGGTACCATTCATGTTCAGGTGTGCATAGAACGTATCAAAGTCGGCTTTTCCCATCCGACCTCTAATACGAGGACGGTTTATGGAAAGACTGACTTTGTGGGTCAAATAGGACACAAAAACGGTGTTTAGATAAAGCTGATCACCGTTCAATTAAGTTCAGACAAAGATTCATTGTCACTAGATGGTTTTCCGCTGTAAGCTTTAAGTATGGATTTAAGGGGTTTGTTTTTGTTTTTGTTTTTTCATTTTGGGAATGCTGGGACTCCTATTTTGACCCCTTTAAAGGTTGGATTTTCTTTTTTTCAAAAATCTTAGTTAGCACAAAGGGCATAAGGATAACCCCGGTGCAACATTTCAGCATCCTAGGTCTTATGGTTCCAGAGATATAGTGATCAGTCATTTAGTGATTGGTATTTGGCGTGTATATATATATATATATATATATATATATATATATATATATATATAGATAGATAGATAGATAGATAGATAGAGAGACATTGATTTAAAACGGAAAAACGCAATGAACTAGGAGACAATCGAAAAAAATTGAATTTTCAAAAGTTTTTAACTCCGTCTGTTTTGGGCCGATTTGAATGGAACTTGGTATGTATCTGTTTCTCGAGCGGTACTTTCATTTAAAAGTAATCCGGTGGAAATCCTGCGTTAAATACAGATTTTAGAATTCATTTTATTTATTTATTTTTTTTTTGAGGGGGGGAGGCCCCTTTATAGTTCGAATTTTTAAAAAAGATTTCTTTGTGATTAACTAGAGCCCAAGAGAAACCACCTAACAAAATGTCAGCTTCCTAGGCTTTATGGTTTTAGAGATATAGTCATGAGTCAGTGAGTGGTATTTGGCTTTTATATATAGATAGAACGTAAGGTATTTTATAATGGAATAAAATGCGATAACAAATGGCTATCAGATGTTGAGGTTGAAGGTCCCTTATCCCCTTAAGGGAACAAAGGAACTTAAGCCCCGTTTTTTTAATTAAAAATTTTTAATTCTATTTACATGATGAGATTAATATCCTTTTTCTCTACATTGAAGACACTTAGAATTCAAAATAAGGATTTTTTGGCAGAGTAATACCTGTTAAAAAAAAACTTAAAAAATAATTGCATTTTTCAAAATGCTCCCTGCGCATTCCGTAGCGTTTAAAAACCTTAAATTTTTTAATATAGGTTTACCATATATATATATATGTGTGTGTGTGTGTGTGTGTGTGTGTGTTTTTCAACATTTTACTTTATTTCATAATCTATAAATTTGAAAAATATTTGTGGTTTCAAAGAATGATGCACAGTTTTGTGACAAACACTTTAATTAGCAATTGTGAGAAATTTGGAAGAAATCGCATTGAGCATTTTGAAAACTGCTAGCATTTTTGGAAAAACAAATTGGAAAACGAAAACGCCTTATTCTGCCACAGAATTCTTCGGGGCGAAGTCTTTAATTCAGTAAGAAATAATATTGATAATTCTCATTTTGCAAATAGAGTTAAAAATCGAAAATTATAAAAATGGAGGTTGACGGTCCCTTGTACCCTTAAACTCAACAGATCTTTCTTAGGTACGGAATTCCAATGGCCGACCTTTCTTAATGATGTGTTCCAACATGTCTCGTTCCATGTGCGGTGTTTTGTTTGGAATCCGAGTTATTTATTGTCTCTGGACAATGTTCGAAAAGTTGCAGTCGTAAATCGACGTAGCGGCAGGACAATAAGCCGATTGTTTTCGAGAAACTGTTTAGAAAAAGAAAAGGCTTTCCCTGTATGATCTATCTTTACAGTTATCTAATTATTGTTCCTGAATGTTAAATAAAACCGTGGTCGTAAAGGTGTCGTTAAGATTTTAATAACCACTATTTTCTGTGCATATTATATATATATATATATATATATATATATATATATATATATATATATATATATATATATATATATATATAAATAAACAGTGAAATTTCTCTACCCGGCCACTCCTGAAAACGACCACTTTTTTTCGGAAACATGACTGACCGCCTTAGAGAAGTTTCACTGTGTGTGTGTGTATACACTCAATAACAAAAAAATATTCGACGCACCAAGAAGGAGTTGTCCAATTGTAATGAAATTTCGTATGCAAAGATGTTTCGACCGAACATGCAAATGAGTAAAATTTGGTCCAACGAATGAATAGCGGAAGCTCCAACGCATCAAAACTGCGCATCCAGCAGGTGTATATGAGGAGCAATTCTCCATCTGATGTTCAAAATTTGTGTTGCATTTCGACTGCTGATATTTTACGTCGACGGTAACAATGCCTCGATGAAGGATTTGTGCACATTACGAGCATATTTCGGAATTTGAAGAAGAACAAGATTATGCCCAGCCGCATACTGCACGTGTTGCTATGAATTGTCTTCAAGCTTGCCGAACACGTCCTTGGCCACCTAGGTTGCCTGATCTCTCTCTTATACAGCACATTCAGGACGCGATTGGAAGACGATTGCAACTATCCCGGAATGTTGCCGATTTAGCGCGACAGTTGGAGACAATTTGTCAAGAAATCCCGCACGACAAAATCCGGGAACTTTATTAGTGTATGCCATGCCGGGTTACAGCTTGCATCCAGGCCAAAGGTGGACCAACGCCGTATTGACTTCCTCACTTTCTAACGATCAAACTCTGGAATAAATCATTCAATTGTTCCGAAATTTTAATCTTTATTTCTTTTTTTTTTCGGTGCATGTTCTTCACATCCACCAAATTTTTTTCGCAATCAGTCAACTCCCTCTCGGTGTGTCTTTTTATTTTATTATTATTTTTTTTTTGTGTGTGTGTGTGCGTGTGCGTGTGCGTGTGTGTGTATGTATGTATGTATAGCCGACTTTTTAAACCCAATGTGTTTGTGATTATGCTTACCGTTGATTGTGGTGGTTCATCAAAGATGCCTTAGTACTGTACTTGGTTTTAACTGATGACTTTGGTCATCATGAGGCCTTGTTCACGTTGCTTTCGGAGCTTTAAGAAAATTAACCAATCACAGAATCATCATCATCGCAATGACTACGTGATAGTCAAACCCATCACAGCAATGTGTACTTCGCTACAGCACGACCTTATTATGTTTGATCTGTATATTATGCTTTGCCTCGTAAATCTCTCTAAAATTGTGTCAAAATACTCGAGGACATTATAATGAGTTGTGGCTGTATGTTACGATTTGCAAAATTATCCATACTTGGCGTTCACCGGAAATAAAGAGTTATTTATTAGGGATAGTTAAGAAATTTTTATCTTCAACAGTATAAAGATTTATCTTTAATCTTTAGCTACTTTTTCATAGTCTTTAAATGCCGTTATAACATTATTTATCGTTAAAATCTTTATCGATCTATCTATCTGTCTATCTATCTATCTATATATATATGTGTGTGTATGTATCTTTGTAAAAGTATTGAATAAAAATATATGTATTATTGTAATTTATTACTTTCTGATATGACAACCTATTTCTTTTCTATTACAGGTAAGTGTAGCCTTGCACATAGTGTGATCGTCTTAAATGTAAAGTATGTTTCTTTTATTATTCACTGAACAGAACGATATCTTTCAAATGGTATTTCAGACCTCATTGACGTCTTAAAGTAAAAGACGCGTTCTGTTATGTTCAAAGTTGTATATTGTTTGTGAAATGTTTTAATTTCAGTTCATTTTACATGTAGAAATATCTCTCAAAAATCGTTAATTTTTTTTTATTTATTTAATATTTAAAATTTTTTTAAATTTATTTATTTATTTTTCCTGTTACCGAATTTTACCAGTAACTTATGGTATGCGATGTTTTTTGGAATTATTATTATAAAATATATTGGAAGGGAAGAACCGAATCTTCCCGGTAACCTCTAATGTATGACACGTTTTTTGAAGTGTAAACATTAAATATTTTCGAATGGAATTCCCGAACCTCTAATGAAGGAAACTTTTTTTTGAAGCATAAACATTAAATATTTTCGATGAAAGTACAGATTCTTCCTGTAACCTCTAAGGTATGAGACTTTTTTTGAAATATAAACATTAAATAGTTTCGATGGGAAGTGCCGAATCTTTCCGTAACTTCTAATGAATGAAAAATTTTGAAGTATAAACATTAAATGTTTTCCAAGAGAAGTATTGAATATTCCCGAAACCTCTAAAGTATGAGTTTTTGAATTATAATCATAAGATATATTCGATATGTAGTACCGAATCTTTCAAGTAACGCCAATTTATAAGACGTTTATTGATGTTTAAGCATGTAATATATTACAAAACTGGGTATATTTAATCCTTCGCTCTCGTACGTTTAGAAAAGAGTACCCGATCTGAAATATATTATTTATCGTGCAATATTTAACAAAAAATCATTATATGCACTAACATATTTTAAAATTAGTGTTAACATTTAAAAATGCAAAAATGAATGCTTTAGTTCTTTCTGCTTCGTCAGTTGCTTCTTACAAGTTTGGTTTTTCTTTTTTTTTTTCTTTTTTTTTGGGGGGGGGGGGGGGGGGGGGGGTGTTACTAATTAGCTCTCGTGTAGCAGAAGATGACCGTAGCGGCTTCAACGCAACTTTAAAGTTTTACTTATGTTGATGTTTAGAAGCAGATGCGTTCATTTAAAGTCATCGAAGCTCATTCATAGTTAAGCTTACCAACCGTATTTTTTTAATGGCGACTGGGGGATTTTTAAAATATGCCCATGGTTTTCTACTACTTTAGTCATTACAGAATCATTCTGTAGAATTTTATTAAAAAGTAGCAGCCTACTTACCGGCGCATAACACGAACGTAGTGAGAATATTTTCCCTTTCAACGAGTCAAGAAAGTTAATAAGATAAAACAAGAAACTGTGCCGTTATAAGTGCCTTCAGTGCGTTCAAAAAAGGTATTAAAAAATATCGCTAGCTCAGATGAAGACAGTGATCAAAATCTATAAATTTTCCATATTTTTTTTTCAGTAAGATTTTTGAGTAAAAAATAAATTTTTTTGTTTGTTTCTTATAGGATTCCTTTTAGACGAAATAGTGTTTCTTTTGAAAATAATAAGCATTATTTACAGTGAATTTCTGTTGATTCGTTTTACTGTGTTTATAAAAATATTTTAAATGACTCCAATTCGACGAACGGAAATCGATGTCCGGGGTTTTTCGCTCACGGCATCCAGTCTTCAAAAATGTACCATGGTGACCCTATAAATAGTGAATAATTATTTTTTATCAGCTGAAAGCTATTTACAACATTTATTAATGAATATAATTTTCCCTTTACAATGGAAAATTGCTGTCTTTCGTCAGATAGCCTCAAAGACATGATTCTAGGCAGAAAACAGCTCTGTCAACAGTCTCTCTCCCCTCAACATCATTGGCGTGTAGCGAAAGTGAGGATCTATGGGAATCGAATCGAACGGCCTCCGTTCACCCCTTTGCAAGGTCACGCGAGGCCTCGTCGATTACGTCTCGCTTCGTTTCTTCTTCGCCCAGACTCTCGGAAGGGGTTATTTGGCAAGTTCGCCCTCCTCTTCAAGGTTGTCTCCCTTCCACTATCAAAAAGGAGAATTTTTCGTGTTGTTGCTTTCACAAAATTACGATTTGATTATGGATGTAAAATCTTGAAAAGGGGAGGTCCAAAATCGGCTATTAAGTAGAGTGGGTACAGCCTTTTGAGCCGTAGCATTTGCGATGAAGCATGGGTCCACTTGTAATGTAATGCTTGCTAGGAACATTTCATTACAAAGTTAAATTACAATTCAGTCGCCACTTTGTGCTTCTATCCCTGTAATCTTTACCATCCAGTCAATAAAAAGTTTTGGGGTAGAGAGTTATTACTAAGCCAACTTTCGCTTGGCAACGCGTGTCGACATACTATCAACCCATTCCGGATGATGTTCTCGACTGAAATGGCTCTCCATTCGTTTGGCTAAGCTTCTGCAAGAGGTGACAGCGAAATCAATTGTAGTGCTTGATTTCGTATATGTGGATCCAGTTCTAATAAGAACTGATTTGGCCAAGTTAAGCGTCCTGCTTTCACGTTTCTGGCTTCTTATAATAATTTCGCCTCTTTTGTACATAAAATGACATTTTTTCGTATGGAAAGTTTACTCAGGTGTAAAATTATCCATTTCCTGTGTACAGGTAGCCTTGTACCTAGGTTTCGGCCTTGTTATGAGCTCCTCAGCATGGCACTGTTGAGCCCATAACAAGGGCGAAGTCCAGGTACTCGGCTACCTTTTCTCTGGAGATGGATATTTTTGCTCAAAGCACCGCCTCCTTGACAGGCTTCATCCGTTTTGTCCTTTCAGAAAAGTTTGGCCTAAATGTCTCTTCGGGTCGTAGATTTCAGAACCAACTATCTTTTAGACCCTTTCATTATTTCCACGGTATCCAGTTACCTGGCATTTCTATCCTGAGACTAAACCAGAGACCTCGAGTGAATTCTCCTCAACTTAAGTCCCTACTATAATCTAATATAAACTACTATAACCTAATATAAGTTCCTAATATAAACAGAAAGTTCTAGAGGAGCGTCTACAAACAGCGAACGAAGTGGTTCGCTCAATGTAGACGTAGCGACAAACACCACCGAACGCACTGATTTGCCTTTGCCAAGGCTCGCTGACTGGGAGGTACTTCGCGACTCTCCGTTCGCCGTATGTATGCAGAGTTAAGCTCGGAATCTTTTGACTTTTGGCTTGGAAATTTCATTTCGAGTTGGAAACTGAATTTCGTTGTTGGTTATCGGACATTGAGTTGCGCAAGTACTTACCACGACCCATTACTACACGAAAATGAACGAACGGCAAACATTCGGTTTCCGAATGCAAAACCGATCGCCGAATTCGTTCGTTGAAACATGGCCCAGTGAGTTCGTTCGTCCTCGTTAGTTATATATATACGCGTCTTAAGAAATATTCTGCAGAACTAGGCTACCGGGAAAGGACAATACCTTTTCTCCCAAACCCATTCGCGAAGACGGGCTAATCCCTTCGAAGCATTCATGGATTTTTCAAGTACGGTAAAAAGATTTTCGCTGCCGACAAAAGCCAAGCACAATGCAGAAGAATAAAAAAAGAGCAAGTTCGTTTCAAGGTCCTTTTCTTTTCTTTTGTAATTGGGAATGGAAGCGCAACTCCTGGGATCGAGATTAGTTAATGAGGTTCCCCCATTCAAAAGGCTTTCGTGCTGTTTATCCTTTTCTTACGCCATCGTCGCGTAATTGTTTCTTTTTTCTTGTTCTTCGCGCTCGTGTAGTCCACAATGGAAGCTTTTAATAGGAGGTCCCACTGGCCAGTTTTCTGCCCTCACAAAGGAAAGGATTTTCTTAATTAGAACGGAATGTAACGTGGACACACAATGGCCGAGGTATGTGGACTATTTGTCTGGAGGCGAGATGTACAGGGAAGCGCCGGCCTTCTTTTGCTTTTTTCTTTGACGTGAACACTTTTTCAAGGCATTTATTATGATACAGTTACTTTTTACAATTGGCGGAACTACTGCTGCGCCAGGTTGCGCGGAGTCCGAAATATTTTTTTTCCCTTTACTTATTTACTTACACACACACACACACACACACACACATATATATATATATATATATATATATATATATATATATATATATATATATATATACATACATACACACACACACACACAGTGAAACATCTTTTCCATCAAAAATGGCTATTATGAGGCGTGGCCGTCGAATAGGGATGGATTTCTCTATCGAGGCCAGTAATGGTACCGAAAATAAGTGGCCGTTTTGGGGGGTGGCCGGCTAGAGAAGTTTCGCTGTATATATGTGTGTTTGCGTGTGTAAAAAATCTTTAAATCCAAGTCGCCAGTCATTGGAAGTTTTTCTCCGTAGGTTAACGCTAAAGAGGGTGTATCCAATAGGGTTATATCAGCCTAAAGCAACCTTAAAAATAAAATCTACTTTTTGTTTAAATTATGCACCCTACCGACTAACCTTCTTTAACGATAACCATCTCTCCAATTTTCACTGCCTTTGCTAACCTATCGCCAATTATTCAAAGTGTATTTTAGGAAGCTCACTTAAACGCTTTTAACACACTTTATCCATCAAGTGCTCCTCTCTTCTGGTTATCGAGCAGAGGGTTCCATCGTTAACGATTTTCTGGCGAGGCAATTATTTACATTCTGATGGAAGGTTAAATGAAATTTCGAGATTACTTTTCTAATAATTTCGAGCCTCATCGATTCAATTCGATTTCGAAAAGTCATTATGGAGAGCGAGCGCTTTGATCGAACCTCATCCGAAGGGCAGATCAAGTTTGAACGCTAGCGGAGGATTTAGGTAACCCTAAGCGATTATCCACTTCTATTATCTAAATTAGAGTCGATAATGGTAATGACATAGACAGCCCTTTTTATTTCATATTATTCTGAGGACAAAATGAAAATGATTAAAGATATTTAGTGACACCGTCGAGGATTCAAACGATAGAACAATTTTGAAATTCAACCTCTATTTCCATTTCTACTCTCCGGTCATTTGCATGTTCCCCTTTGCCGTTGATAAAATCCATATGACAACTTCTTCCGGATACTCTGTAGAATTCACGCTGCTGGGCAGCATATATATACTATATTGGATTCACTCAGCTCAATGTCAAGCTATGAAGCGAATTTGTCCAAAAATTGTAGACTTGGAGCCGAGGAACTCGTAGGAAGAGGGATACCTAGGTCTGCGGCTACTGGGTACGCTGGAGGTATATATATATATATATATATATATATATATATATATATATATTAACCTCATGAGGTATATAGAGATTTTTTTTCATCCATTAGCCCTACGAGACTTATTTTTTATGACTCTTTTCAAAAATAGCCTTCGTCAGAAAATACCGTCCGCCGGTGTCGTCCCTGAACTATCAAAATGGCGACTGGGATAACCTTTTTTCTTTACCTCTAAATCAAGTTCACACAGTGTTGTCTCCGTTTTTTTTTTTCCTTTTAAATTCAAGCGAAGTGATGGATGACGTCTCCTCTTCCATTCGGCAGTTTAGAACGTCGTTCCGATCGAAAGCAAATTACCGGGAGATCCTTCTTTGTTTTTTTCGACGAGCGCCATCCATCTTCTGGAGTCAATCAAGTGTTCCATCTAAAATGATGGAGCACGACCCTTCTTTTTCAATTGCTCCCGGGGGAGATTTTGGGGGAAATAAATTAATATTTTAATAAGGGGCGGAATGGGTACCGAGAGCGACGCTGTTGTCCAGCAGTGGCCAACGTGTGGCACGCCGTTCACTTTCAATGTGCGAAAAAGAAATCTGAAAATTTGCTGACGTTTAAAAGTTTTATGATAGGTTTTATATAGGTGGATTTTCCAACAGTTTTTTAACTGATTGTAAAATGGAACATTTCTAACACATTTTTAGGCAAAATAAAAATAAATGAATGAATGAAATACTAGAACTGATAACTCATACATCTTCACAAATCATTAAAATATAAAATTAAATGTTGGTTGGTTGTAAATATTTTTTAACATTACTTTTTTTATTTTTTTCATTTTCTGCGCTTAAAATATAATTAGAACCAAATTTAAATACTTTCCGTGTTTCAGATAAAATTAAAAGAACTACGTCTCTGTTAAAAACAACTTTAAAAATGTACTTTTTACTTCATAATTATAAGATATGTTCTAATTTTGATATTGTTTTGATTTGGCACTTATGCTGCTTTAATTTCTGTCCAGCAGAAGTGTCTGGAAAAGGTTCAGTTTACGAATGAGTTGTGCCTCAGAGTCGAGAGAAAACTACCTTCGGCGGTACCACACACAGATGTGGGTGTATTGGCATGAACACAGACGCATTTAGTAAAGCCCTATTTTAGATTCTTGCACGCAATCTTCAGCATTTTTTCGTCGTCTAAAACCGCTAGTTCATCATTCGCATCGGTTGACCCAGCAGGGCTAGGGAGCATTACCCTTGTAACGTTCACAGTGAATTGAAGCATTTAAAAAAGGCAGAATAGGGAATCACAGAAACTTATTGACAACTAGTCCAATAAAACGGTTAGATGACTATTCGGAACCCACGTAGATCCCCCGAAAAATTCTTTCTCGGCCTTTCTTGATTTATCAAACTATTCCATTTCCACTTTCAGTTCATCGACTTATACATCCTTACTATGTAATAGTGACAGTGAACAATGCGGATAAAAACATATTACAAGTATTGACATGAATTTATAACAGAACAACACTATGCGACCGTTTGTCACATACGTAAACAAAAAAAAAAAAAAACAAAAAAAAAAAAAAAAAAAAGTTGCCACACAGAGTAGAAGAAACTACAGATGAATATTGATAAATGTAAATATAGATAAATGTGAATATAGATGATAAATTTACATTTAATGATAAATGTAAATATAGATAAATGATAATATTGATAAATGTGAATATTGATAAATGTATATACTAATAGCTCGGAACAGTATGAATTCCCTTAAAATAAATTTTACAATGCTTCTTTGCTATAATCATACGTAAATTTAAATTGATTGTGTACTGTGAAACTTCTGTAAGGCAGCCAATCATGGTTCGGGAAAAAAAGGGGGGCCTTTTTAAGGGGTGGCCGTCGTAAAAGGTTGAACTTCTCTATGGAGGCCAGTCATGGTTCCGAAAAAGTGGCCGTTTTGAGAGGTGGCCGACCACAGAAGTTTCACTGTATATCTTTATATACCAACACATCTTTTAGACACATCAGTCACTATTACGTTACAAAGCGTTAAAAAACAAAAATTTAAAAATTAGATTCACTTCGAAAACCTCTCCCTCTTTTAACTGTACGTCTTCCTCGTTGTTATCATTGAAAAATATTTTTGTTTTGTTTTGTTATTCGGGATTTTCGGGCCCTCTCTTTTCAACGCGCCCTAGCCACGTGCCTATTTTGCCTATTGGTGAAACGGCCGCGGTGTCCATTTTCTCGATTACGTATTTAAATTGTATTCTGAGGGCTAATGATGCTGCTAGTTCGATTGCTCAGCTCGTACATAAATTAAATTTACATAAATTACGGACCCGCATAACAAGTTACCCGTTTTAGAGGTGGAGTTTGTTAAATCTGTCCGCTAATTGGTATGAAGGTCGATTCAGTACAATTGAAGTTTAAAAGGATATAAAAAAGTTAATGAGAGATAGAGAACTAGTTCGGGCACATCATAAATGAATGTTCTTCATTTATTTAGACTGGGATAAACACATTTTGTAATTGGATGATATTTTATTGTTACTTTAATGAAGGCGGTTTTTTTACCAAGAAATTTTCAGCAATGTTGAAGAGTTGTGCGCAAATAATTGGATCGAATAGTAATTGGTCTCGAAAATAATTGGAGGGAGTCGCAGGTAATTTGAAGTCAATTCATAACATATTGAATTATTTAATTAAAAAATTTGCTACAAATATGCTAATAATTTTGAAATCATACTCTTTTTTAATTTTAATTTTTTTTCATTTTTACTTCCATGAAATACCAAAAATAAATAAATAAATAAATAAAATAAAATAAATCAATAGGAAGTTTGAGTCTCACGTGATTTTCCAAAAACGAGCGCAGGTGGTCAGCGAGACATTTTTTTCCATTTTTATAATACTGAATGGCAGCTATATATGTATATATATATATATATATATATATATATATATATATATATATACAGTAAAGCTTTTCTAGCTGACCACCCCTCGAAACGGCCTTTTTCTTTTTGGGACCATGACTAGCCGCTATAGAGAAGTTTATATATATATATATATATATATACATATATGTGTGTGTGTGGGGGGGGGGTGCTACCTTTAAATCAGCTTGATGAATCGTTTGATGCAACAATCCGGCACCTCACTATTGACACAGGACTGACTCAGGATGACCCATAATCAGTCTCTCATTAATGATAATAACAACTATTGAGTTGACGACACAAATGACTTATAACATATAATAGTTAAGTTTGAGTGACTTCCCGAATCCACTCAGACTTGGGGAACGGCACGTAGGGAACTTTCTACCGTAGTAGGCCTAACCATCTCTCTTTGGTTTAGCCGAACGCTAAAACCACAGCTCTCCCAGGATCTTTTCCCATACTGAAGGAACCCAT
>OU015498.1:176795883-176825883 GCA_907164885.2 Dolomedes plantarius | reverse complement strand
AGCAAACCCCAGTCACTTACATAATGCTAATAGCTAATCGAAATAATTATGTAATTTAAAATAATCACACGGTTTTCTCACTCACAGACAGATCATGGTGGCATCCGGCAAAACTTACGAAAGCTCTTAATTGGAAGAACGTTTATTGTCAAACGCCACCCGTATCTGACGTCTCATGAAATCGAATTCATGTCTTGTGGTTGTCCCAAACATCAGGTGCAGTGAGTGGGATGCTGTACAATTAAAATGAAATATAAATTTCTGGGGCGAATATTCCCCGAAGTGCACGCGTTAGTGGCCAGTTAAACAAGCGCCAATTAGTTAAAACGCGCGATATGCGATCATTGAACAATCGAGCTCGTGATGGCATTTCAAAAGTGCTGTGCTATCACGTAATACTTAACACATAGCAATTTCTCTGATTATCATCTGGGCAAGTTTCTCTGGCCGAAAATGGAAAGATGACCAAAGCATTGTATAATCATTTCGTCAACATTACGAAGTGTTTCCGAGCAGAGGTCATCGGTCACAAAAAGAGAGATGTAGGTTGAGATCACTTTTTTCCTCCCCAAAGAGTGGCGGATACGGATGAGCCAACACGCGTTTCCTGCCAAATTTCCTGCCAGAGAAAGCTCAAGGTTTTGACATTCCCGCTCTTTCAAACCGTAACGGAAACGGGTGCAATATTGTATACGTTCGTTTCACTGCCGACGCCTATTGTTGCCCAATAACCATTGTGCGACTCGCTGCCCCCCACCTTTATTTGTCTTCCAGAAGGTGGCATCATCCGAGGCGCGCCATCTGTCGATCAAGTCGTGTATATTGATGTTCCATATTTTCGAGCAACTCGGGGTGTCTGACTTCTTGCCGTAATTTCCGGCGATCGTTCTGCTAATGGAGTCGGTTGTCAATTGGGTGTCGGAATCGGATTGTGGCACAGACAATGGCTAAACCTTGAAATGTGATTTTTAAGGAAGAATTTATCCGTTATGTTGTAACACAGTGGCAGCGACGAAGTGACCTTTTCATAACAGGAGTCGTTAAATGTCTTGATGGAGCCAGTTCGTAACAAAAGGCTATTCAAGTTGTTCGGTTGACATAGTTGCGTGTGTCGGATTGCTCTGCGAAAACATTATAAGGAATCTGTTGCAAGACAGGTGACTCAAATGTCACTCACTAACGCCCGTCTATGTTGCTTCACGCAGGATGCTGGTACCAGACCTTTCCGTTTGATTCATCTGAAAAATCTGAAGGTGCTTATTTTCTACCTTTATTAAAAGAAATAAGTCCCAGTTAATAAAGGCGCCCTTTATCAAGCCACCCCATAGATCTGAAGTGCTATCTCGAAAGATACCCAAAAAGTATCCATGGTACCTTGTACAGTCGGTGAAGGTCTTGACATATGAACCATTCACAAGCCAAATTCGGTTCAGTCCACTTTTTGAAATTTGAGTGGCAAAGCGCTTGATGGACTCCTCACTTTTGACATTCATAATAAATTTTCCAAATAATAAGAATGAACGCCAATCAGTGACAACATTTGGGGTGGGGGGGGGATGCGTCGAATAATAAGTCACTTTTCTCAGAAGCCAATCTTTACTCTAATGTCAATCGTTGCCATTCAAAAACAGAAGCAAGTACTCGATGATAACGGTCGATCGTATAGTGTTGTTTCATCACAAAAAAGGCAAACTAAATGAATCAGGGACAGTCTAACTGCCGTAGAAGTAAGTACTTGTGATTTATTAAACAATAATTTCAATTTTTTATACTGTAGCCAAAAAATAATTTGAAGACTGAGATTATTTTTTTCAGTCGCCAAATCTATTAAGTCAGTTAAAAATTGTCATAATAATAACGATGATCCCCGAATATATTCTATTTTACATGTCTTCCAATAAAATCATCTGCAATAATACATTCTACAACGTTTATCTGAATTTCTTTTTCAGAGGAATCTCAAGCAGTGTATATTATTTTATCCCTTTTCTCCACATTTTGTTTGATGGACTGAACGAATTTGGCAAGTGAACGGCTCATATCTATTACGTTAAAGAAATGTTGCTATCTTCATCGTTGGATATGAGTTTTGTTCGCCCAAGATTCCCTAGCACTGCATTTTCTGGTATTTATCACCATTGGTCTTCGTTTAACGGGTCCATCGAGTTATTCATATTCTTATGACTTTCGATATTTGCCAACATTGTTTGTTAAGCTTGTCAGTCACGTTGAATCCACTCATTCGCCAGTCACGAACACACGGACAATGGCTCATAGTTCACTCGAGATTAGGTTTGCCAGACTATCTCTTTTAAAGAGATATGTCCTCTTGTTTTTGTTTCTTTTGGTTCCTCTTTTTTTTTTTTTTTTATTCTGATAAATTGTTTGACAGTTACTCTTTGTCCAGTCGTTTTCTTTTTAAGCCGCAAAATATGTCGGTATTATTTTTTAATACCGGTATATTGGGGAATGGTGGAAATGTTATTTTCCATGATGGGGATACGATGGACAAAGGCAGGGTCTGTCCCATAGGTGAGACTACGAGGCCACCGCCTCAGGCTTCGAATTGAAAGAGACGCCAAAATGATACATAGTAAATATATGAAATGTTTAACGAATAAAGAACAGTTTAATCTGATGAACGACGAAATTCGTAATAATTAGATAAAAAGAACTTTTTATATACCACGTTTTTAAATTTTCTGTTGAATCATATAAACTTGACAATTCTCTCTTAATTGCACAAACCTTCACTTAATTATTCTTTTTCACTTTCTTTTATTTAATTTTAATCACTTTTTAGTCGTTTCCACTCTCCACAGACTTTATAAACTTTAATTTTTATATATTTGTAAAATTTTTCGCACAATATTTTTGTAAACAAACTAAATTCACATGTATTCTGTTTTCAAAATCGCCAAACGCCGTTACGCAAAAGTGCAAGCATTAAATTCGATCGAAGCGCCTCCTTGCGGATTTTTTCGGCTAAATGTCATCGTGTTCTGAGCTATTCTAAAAGTTTCAAATGTCTAGCTAGTCGGGAAGTTAGTTAAAAATCGATTGCAAGATTTGTACTGGACAAACACACAAACAAGAAAGCGAGTTAATAAAAACATGGTAAAAATACTAAAATGTGAGCGAATATTTTAGGCTATTGTTTATAAACGTATGAATTTGAGATGAGAAATATATTCTGAACGTCTATTTCCACACGACTTGTCACAGTAGTAGTAGCTGAGCGCAGTTTAGAAAAACTGAAAATATTAGAGAATTATTTACAAAAAACAATAACTCAAGATAAATTGAATGATCAATCATTTCTACAGAAAAGACGGAATAAAAAACAATAAATTATAGAAATGCAATCAAACAATTTGCTTCCATAAAGGCTCAAAGATGATTTAAAAATAAATTTAATAGCATAACATATTGCCTTTTACTCCTTTTTATGTTCTGTAATTTTTAAAAAATTTTATGTTTTAGAATAATAAATGAATACGTATTTTTCCAAAAATGTCCGTTATTCAATAGTAGACTGTTTCTAATAGAGATACATTCATTACTTGAGAATCTCTTCAAAAATTTGAAAAGTCACCGGTTTTAAAATTTTCTCAGGCGCCATAGTTATCTGGAGAAAGGAAAGGCATCTCAGAATAGAGAGTATTAAATTAATATTATCATTAACGCAGCTAAATATATACAGGGTGTCCATAATTAAACTTCCCTACTTTAAAGTTGTCTACAGTCGAGCGAATAAAAAAATTAGTTCAAAATTTGACCACCAGAGGGTGTAATTTTATGAATTACACATTTACGACTGGTTCTTTACTTAAGATTTCACCATCTTTTTATCCATAGGTCACCCTAACACAATAACTCATACTCATTAAATTTTACAATCTTTAAAGTGATTGCAAAGTCGATCGGAAACTTGTCCAATAACTAATTTTCGGACAAAAGATTTGAAAGAAGAAGAAACAAATATGCAAATTAATTTTTGTCGACGTAGAGCAGAAGCTGTTATAAAACGTAGAAACTTTCATGCCGATTTTGTTTTCAGCGTGTTTGCTATTGCTAACCAGAATGTCATCGTTACAATTACCAGATCGAGCTTTGTTACTATTATTGTTTTACCAAATCGATAATTCAGCACTAGTTGCTCTACGAAAATCTCAGTTTGAAGGGGATACGAAAAGGTCCATTGACTGTTAAAGGTCTTCGACAAGACATCATTTCACGACATGTTCTCAGCAATTCCCCGAACACACTGCGGTCAACTGTAGAACATGCTATCTTACGATTTCAAATGGTAGCTGAAAATGATGGCCGTCATGTTGAACATGTCTTGTTGTAATAAATTTTTTAACTATAGTAAATGTTGGCTAAATGTGTAGTTCATCAATAAACGCCCTCTGGTGGTGAAATTTTGAACTTATTTTCTTATTCGCTCAAACAAATTCCCATCCTTTCAATATGTCCTGCACAAAATTTCATAACTTTCTGAACAATTGTTTCGACTGTAGACAACTTTAAAGTAGGGAAGTTTAATTATGGACACTCTGTACATATATATCATGTAAGCAGTTTAATAATGAAATAAAAAGTGCTAACAAATGGCTATCAGAAGTGATGAACTCAAAAATATACGAGACAAAGAGACCCGTGATTAAGGAAAGCTTATTGCAATTTGTAAAAAATTAAGTAATCGTTATTATTAACCAGTTGTATTATCAATTTAAAGTGATTGTTTTGTTTTTATCTATAAATGTTCTTTTTTCACGCACTGTATTCTTATTCACGTAACAAATACGAATGATTGTCGACGAGTGCGGATCCATATTCTGTTCGTATACATCCGTAAGACCTGTTCACTTTGCATCCGGAGCTGTGCGTTACATTAAAGCGTTGGTTTCGAGATTGTTGACACCGCCTGTGATAGGTTTGACGTATCACGTGGTCAGAACTGAACTGAGCTCTGTGACTGGGTAAGTTTTTTAACTCTGATGCTACGTACGCTCCGGATTCAGTGTACAGGGTCCCTTATTAACAGGGACCACTAGTTATAGGGCCTGTTCACACAAAATCCGTCAGCGTAAAAACTTTTAACCAATCATATATTAATCATTGACCCATTAAACTAATCAGCGCCAACGGAATCTTGAACGCTGACGCTGGCGGATTCTATGTTAACAGGCCCTAAACAGGTATATGCCCCGTCCCTTTTTTTTTTTCTTCTTCTTCAAAAAATTCTCTTTCTATACTTGCATCTTGTGACAACTCTAGTCTGACTCCCTCCTGTTTCACTTTAGAAGAGTTCCCTTTGGAAAATTTCGAAGAAAAGCTTTGTTTTCGAAGAGCGAGGAGAATCGTTCTAAACCAGTGTTTCCCAACCCTTTTTAAGTCGCTACCTTCCCACTCTGCATATTTTCATTAAAGAGACCTTTTAAGACGTAGAGAAAAAAAAACACTCAAATGCATTTTCCGTCATTTAATTCCAACTGCATGTTTCATTGAACAAAAGTAAAATTTGCAAGAAGTGGGGGACACTAAGAAACATTCATCCCTCAGTTACAGATGTACCAAAGCAAGAACAGAACCTGAAGAAAAACAATGCGCCGACCGTATTGATTCAGAATTATATAACAATAAAAATAGAAAAAATCTTATCTAAATAAAATGGATTTATTCTGTTCGGGAAACTATAATGGTAATGTCAAAAGGGACAGCTGAAACTGATGAAAGACAAACTAACGTTTAGAATTAAGTACTGTACGTAGTGAGTAATCGCAATTTTCATGGACCACCCCATAAATACGGTCAATTTCTCATGAACTAAGTTGGCGCTTTCGATGAGATTTTTCCTTTAAAAAACATCATAGGTCAATAAATAGTGAGACATTTTTTTCGGTGAAATTCTCTCAAAAGATTTTTTAATGGAATAAAACAATGGCGCCCCCTTGGGGGTTGCGATTCTTAGGTTGGGAACCTCTACTCTAAACCATGGTTGTGGTCCATGAACCCGTTGGGGGTCCAGGAATCTTTCGGGAAGGGGGATTCTAATGGTGGAAAATTCTAATCGAGGAAATCGCTCGTGCCGCGAAACATACATTTCGTGACTTTTTATTTTAAAGTTAAATGAATGCCCGCGTTCCACTTGAAAGAAATCCACGCGGTTGCCTTTGAATTGGAATTCATTGAGACGTACGGCGGTGCAGTGGTCAGTCGGTTCATAATACGTCATGACAGTGCAAATACATTATTAGATCGCAGATTTGTTTATCATATTAAACTGGTATCTTTTGTAATCCTTCTTCCCAATCTAATAGAATTAGATTTTTTAAAATTAAGTGTCGCTAAATTTTCCCATTTTTTGTTTGAAACGATCCGTTATGGGAGTCTTTATGATCAGGAAGAGGGGTCCATGGCGATGGTGAAAGGGGTCTACGATACTGGAAGAGCCAGTGAATTAGACTGAATTCTGTGCCACGGATCTAGGAAAGTTTCAGTAAAATACAAAGGATCCGAAAAAATTTGAGCATGGCTCGCTGACAAAGGAATAAACAGAATTCGTACGGAAAAAGCTGAAAAGTCTATGTACGCTTTGTTAGCATTTTGAGGACACTATATATATATATATATATATATATATATATATATATATATATATATATATATATATATATATATATATATATATATATGCATATATATATATATATATATATATATATATATATATATATATATATATATATATTGATATTGTAAACGTTCATGAATGAACACGAGTACGTAGTTGGGGGAGAAGCTATGGCAGCGCCGAATCAAAATTTTTAACTTGACGAGAAAACGATGATAATAAATTCAACGGTTTTTTTTCTTTATGGGGCTACATGTTATGAAATCATAACATCGTCCTAAAAGAAAAAATTTAAAACAAAGATATTTTTTTTCTTCCAAATTTTACTCTCTAAATAAATAAGATATGAAATTTACGAAACATTGAGTTGAAAACTTAGCAAACGTTCTTATTAAAGAGTTGCGTCACTCTTTGTTGTTGTGGGAGACTTGCGGGGCTTCTTTTTACGATGTTAACAACGAGCTTGATTGTGGACGGAAATGTATGAAAACTTTTGACATATGTAAGCTTCCCTGACCTTGACTAGAATACAGTTGACTCGGAAATCTTGTACCGAATTTTTTGTTTTCTGACACATGGTTCCTCATCTACAAACGGTGAAACACCACTGGTTTATATGAAATATAAATTGAATGAACTTGATTTCATTCTAATGCGTACCGACGAAAAATGGGAAAATCTCAGTAATGAAAATTATATCGATTCTCCATTACTCTTTTTTTGGCTGTGACTCCCCTGTTTTGATGCTCAACAACTTCCAAAAGCTTCTTTTAATAGGTGTGCGAACAAGTGATCATTGTTACAGAAAGGCCATAACGCGGCGACAAACGATTCAAACTACCTTTCCTCAATTGCGAAATGCGCTAGAAAAAAACCTGCCATTGTTGGAAGAATCATTCGGGAATTTTTCTGCAGCTCATTAAATCAAAGGCTTCGAGGGGGGGGGGGCAAAAAGCTTGCAGAAATTCGTGCTCGTTGAGGAAACAATTTAATGAAACATTGCTCACGAACTCATTGACGATGAAAATAAACAAATGAATGTTCGAGAACTTGTTAAAGATTTCCACTTTTTGGAAGGACTCAGCTGTGCAAATTTCGATTGTACTGGGGATGCAGGCTTGTTTAGGCTACGGCTGGAAAATCCCACCCAATTTTTTTGAGTAGACGAATTTTTCAGTTTACGTCTCGAAACCCAAAAGCCTCCTTTTATAATGTGTTGCATTTAAATATTTATGAGTCTTTTCACAATTTATGGATCTTTCCAAATTCAATATTCAGTCACAGCCGAATTTTAGAAGATGGAGGAAATGGAATGTTATGTATGTTTAATTTTAATGTCGAGATTTGTCAGCAGGCGTCTGTTTTTCTTAAAATAATTACTTTTCACACTCTGTATTGGTTATTTCTCGCTAAAAAGTCAGTCGGTTTTCATTTAACTACTTTTTCACCACACTAGCCGATTTATGTGACGCCTGTTATACCATTTACATAAAAGTACGGAATTCATGACTTTAACAACGTATTTGAAAAAATATTCCAATGTATCCTAACGTTTTATACAATGTTAACAACAATTGCTCAACTAAAACAGATAATGAAATCGAATTAATATAAGCGAATGTTAGTACGGAAATGGTTGACTGTTTTTTTTTTTTTTATCTCGAAGCACCTTTTGGGTGAGTCAACATGGCTTCAATGGTGCCACCTCCATTTTGATCGAGCACCTCCAGGATCGACATCGGGTAGGCTCTCACCCTCCCCCACCCTCTGATCTCGCGGGATGACTTTCCGGTGTACGGATGAAACGGGCCTCTATTCGGCTTACACACGAAGGTATAGAATGGAATAGAAAGGAGCCCCCAAAGCCCGACGCGCTACCACTAGGCTACTTCGGCCCTAAGGTTGAACTAGCAAATAGTTTTACCAACCTCAGCTCAGAGATAACGTCTGCATGTACAGTGAAATTTCTCTGACCGACCAACCCGCAAAACGGACACTCTTTTACTGGCGGCCATGCAGAAGTTTCACTGCATATTATCTTTGGAATTTAAGAATCGTATTCTTGCTGCTGGTCATGCTCTTAATGGTTTTAGAGTTTTTATTAAATCTGCTTTACTGACAAGACAAATGAAATGACTGCTGTACAAGACAATTATGAGACTTATTTTAACCCGTGGTTCCGAAACTGGGTTCGGATCATAACTAATGCTCACGAAAACCAACTTGCCCTATGCGAAAGAAAAAATTTTAGACTCATCTTTGGGAGAATCTATAGGGACGGTTTCTGGCAGAAAACATATAATAGACAGATGTATAGATTATATAAAGTTATCGACGTAGTAAAATAGATTAAAATCAGTACCGTCAACTGGGATATCTTCGTCCCATTTTTCATGTTTATTTCACAGGAAAAGCAAATAACAGTTGTAAGGCAATTAAAATTTGATATGGTAAGTGGTTTATATTATTTTAAACATATTTAACTGTAGTATAAACCACTGTTAAAGTATACATACAAACTTTAAACAATTTTTTAATTTTTTATTAATTTTTGGACTAATGTTACCTTGAATTGGGGCAACTTTGGCCCAGCTTTTGAAAACCAAAAATTTAAATTGTTTAGATAGCTTAGGCCAATGTTAGACCATGTACAAGTATTTCCAAATTATCTATCAATAATATGTTATCTAATCCGAGTTAATCTCAAGCTTAATTTTGAAAAAAAAATCAATAAATCGACATTTTTTCTATGCAAAACTGATTTTATTTTTAAATTACAAATGGAATTTTCAAAGAAAAGAAAATAATAATTGATAAACAGTAAACAGTTCTGGAACAATAAATTGATTCCTCTTTGACTCGATTTTCGGAGGATTGATTTTCCCTCACACTCCTTCCCACTCATAATTTATACAGTCTTGTTTTTCTGACCAACGCCAAAATTTGAGTTTTCTTTCCATACATTCCACAGTCGGTCCGATATCTGTTGAACTTAAAATCTTTCCAGGATATTTAAAACCATCGTACTTCACAATAACAAAATCATCTACAGCATACATGTACAAGTTCAGAGCATACATGTACAAATGCAGAGTCCGCCCGTCTTTGAGATTTTCTTGCTTGTTTGTAATGTTTTGTTTATTACTTTCTGACGAGCTGGAGTACTGTCGTTTTCGCCTCTTTGAAACTGGGCCTTTTTTAGATGTAGAGGGAGTAGTTGGAGTAACTTTGGCCCAACTACCATGTTGGGCCAAAGTTACCCCAAGACCTGGGGCAAAGTTTGCTTAGTGTAGTAAATATTCATTAGTTGGCAAACCACAAAATAAATCAAGATAATGACAATGAAAATAGTTGAAACAATTAATAATAAACTGAGGCAATTCGCTTAAATGCTCTGAATTACGTATTCTATCACATTTACAAGAAAAAGTTGCAAAACAACAACAATATACGTTTTAGTGATACCAAAGTGGAGCAGCACTGTAGTTGTGGTAAATTGAGGAACTTCAAAACTATGCGAGAGTCAAGGCAGTACTACCACCTATTGGCCCTTGCAATAAATAAGTGATAATCAATCTCCTTTGTCTAGATACAGCATATACAATCTTTTTTCGTTTCTTGGGCCAAAGTTACCCCAGTTGACGGTAGCGTGATGTTTGCCGGACACATAGGACGAATGAATTCTTTTACGATAACTCAAAAAATTTCACTCACAAACCATATCGCACTAAGCCTAGGAGAAGTCCAAAAGTCCGAGACTAGGATGGCGTGACATTTAAAAAAAATTTTTTTTAATTATGCCTACTGATCGGATCAACTCCAGACCAGGTCTATAGATGGCATCGGTCCATTTATGAACCTCGGGAATGCGGCTTCGTTTTACAAAGACACCACAAAGATCGAAGTCAGACTTGGCCGAGCACCCCCAGGGGCGACATCTGGAATGCCCTACCTTTCCCCACCCGCTGATCTCATGGAAGGACTTTTCGGTCAACGGATTGAACACGCCTCTACCGACCTAGACACGCATGTATTGAATGGCATTTGTCGGGATTCAAACTGAGAACCCACCGTCCCGAGCCCAACTGCCCTCGGGCTAGGCGCCCTCGGGGTGTGACTGTGTAGACAATGACTTTAAGGTCATTTGTATAACTAAATGGAAAACCCTGGCCCAACAGAAAGCTGAATGAAAGAACGTTCTAAGGAATACCCTGGGCCACACTGGGCCAACGATGATGATGGGGATTTATTGATCACAGGTATCGAAAAGTTGGTCTCTGGTAACACCCATTTCCCCTTCACACGAACACAAAAGCAGCATTTCCCGATCTTATTTCGACGAAAATATTTTCTAGTCTTGGAAAAGATACTGAAAACCTTGCAAGGTAAATGAGTTTCGTTTCCTGGGCAAAAATAGCTCTCTTCCAGAAGAAATGGTACAGTAATCTAGGAAATGGCATTGAGATGCTGTTTTCCAATGCCAGAGCCGTTATGTGAACACATAACCGCAGTTTGAGGTGTTACAAAGGCCGTGTGAAGTGAAAGGGGAAAATCACCGAATGTTACCCGAAAGTAGCGAGATAAACAAAAGGAATAATAAAAACCTGCGACCTTTACTTAAACTTAAACGCCATTTTTTTCTCTTCCATTTCACAACTTTTGCTTTCGGCAAATGAAGCGAACGTTGCGAAACAAAAGGCACTTGTACGAGTTGTTATTAAGCAGCTCAGGGAAAAAAATCAGTCAATAGAAAATCGCTGTCGGCCTTGGCATTACTTTCCCATAATTCGGGAGTTTGGTGTTACGTCGATACTTGCTGTCGCGGTAAGAAAATTCGAAGGTCGCTTTTTTTTTTTTGTGCGTTCTTCCATTGTCGTTTGTTTACACTTCGGAAATATCGATTTCCAGTTCAATATCGTTTGTAGAATTTTATTGTAAGCAGTGAATGGGCCATGCCGAATGCTTTTGTAACATTTCAAAAAAATTCTACAAATTATCAACTGTTCAGGGACGCGTCTTGAGCTTCTCGGGCTCTAAGCATAGAAATGGGGCCGTTCTTAAACATGAGGCCTGGTATTGGTTAAAAAAACTCACATTTTTTTAAAGTTTTGACCATTTATAGCAGTAGTTCTAAACTTTTGTGGATCAAGGACCACCTGTCCCTCCCCCTACCTAAAAAAATACAAAAAAAACAATAACCAAATAAGTCGGGGACCCTCTCCCAACCTATCACAGAGGCAAACATGGGTTTTATTTTCTGGATAAAGAAACTATTTAGGATAAACAACTTCCACATGAAATGACAAATAAACTTAATAACAATAACGAATTAAACGTAACCAAAACTGAATAGTAGACTTAAAAGCCTACGAAAACTTGATGAACGAGATCTTTCGGCCCGCATCGACTTTACTGCCTGTAAAAATGCTGTGATGCTGCGAGTCCGTGTCACAGGGAATATATTAGAAAATTTTAAACAGAACCAGGATTTTTTCATATTTGAAACGTCAGAAAGCGGATGAAATACGGGAATTTTTAGAATTCGAACAAAAAATTCGGAACTAAATTTTTTTTTTTTTGCTCCAGTTTTAAAAAATTGTTTCAATTCGCTGTCGTTTTGAAAAAAATGAAACAATTTTTTTAAATCGCTCCTGACCTCTCGTACCACTTCTTGGGTTTTATCGGACCACCGGTTAGGAATCACCGATTTTAATTGAAATGAATTGAACCCAGTGACATTTTTTTTCCCAATACTTGGAGGCACTTGTCGTCAAACATTCGCCTATACTAAGCCGCAATTTTACTGCCCATTTTATTGTGGGGGCACCATATAGGCGGACAGCATTACCCCCTATGAAGGGACGACACGAACGGAGGCATTTTTCGTGGCGCGACACCGGGATTCGATCCGAGCACCCTCAGCACCGAAAACCAGCGCGCTGTACCACTGGGCCGCCACAAGCCCGAACCCAGGGATATAATGGATGGTACTAGTGCATTCCGTAGCAAAGTGCGAATATTCGGCTAGTGTAAAATGTACGCAAGCCTCTCTATAGCATTACAATTTCGCTACCTTAATGGACTATTATTATTTTTTTCTAGAGTATATTTTCACGCCAAAATAAAATCTTTTCCATCTAACCTACTTTTTTTTTGGTGTCTCTTCGAAGTTATAAAAACAGATGGTCATTTTGGTGAAACCTTGAAAAAAAGGTGCTTCTAAACCATGGCTTCTAAACCTGTGGTCCATGGACCCCTGAAGATCCTAGAATCCATTTCAGGGGGTCCGCCAACTTGGAGGAGATGAGAATTTTAGTCCACGGACTCGCTCGTGCGGTAAAACTTACATTTCGAGACTTTTTATTGGAAACCAAAAGGGATACACGCGTTCAACTTGAAAATTAAAGAAACTTTTTGGTAGACTTTGAATTAGAATTCAATCAGATGAAGGACGACTGTACAGTAGGTCGATAATACGTCATTACATTATTCCGTCACGCATTTGGTTTTGTAATACAGTAAAACTTCTCTGTAACGGCTAGTCAGGGTTCCTAAAAAACGTTTTGAGGGGATGGCCACTGTAAAGGGTTTTCTTTCATAACATTGGCTCTATAGAGTCTTGAATCGGTTCTGGAAAAAGAAAAAGGCCGCTGCGGCTGCGAGTGGTGGCCGGCTAGAGAAATTTCGATGTATATTGATATATTTTATGATCCTTCGTATTTTATTGTATGCCTATCCTTCCCATTCTAGTAGAATACGAATATACCGAAAATTATTGGATTTTTGAAAACTCTGTCTCTTCATGACATTTCCCAATTTTTTGTTTGAAACGATTCGTTGTGGGAGTCTTGACGATAAGAAGGTGAGACCAGTAGCTTTCACCCGATTGTCGAAGGAGTCCACGACACTGAAAAGGATAAGAACCAGTTAATCTCACAATAAAGACCTTTGACATTTTCTGGGTCAGGTGAAACCCTTCTGTCACCCCCGTGGCATTCTTGAATTCCACTATTATATCCTTTTCATTTCCAAATACCTAATGAATTCGCAATGAATGGAATGAAAGCGTGTATCATTGTACTCGCGAGCGCAACTTCCACGCTTTTGTTTCAAAACCGTCACCATTCCTAAGAACGGCATTTCATTGTATTATTCCCAAAACAATCGCTGGGAGATGATTTTGAAGAAACGCCATTTATCAAGCGCGATAAGCTACCAGAATGAAGATGAGAAATGAGTTTCTGGCGTCGAATAGCGTTTGTTACATCATTTGTATTCAGAAGTTGTTACTTCGAAAAGTGGATTTGTTATAAGAAATGGATTCTTTCGGATCCATATGAGGAAGTTTGTATTTTTTTCAGTCTCAATTCTGTTCAGTTTGAGTTGAGCAGGGGTTCCCTACCTGAGAGTCACGACCAGGGCCGGGCCGATTCATTTGTTTGACGCCTGAGGCAATTTTAGAAAAAGGCGCCTTTTCAAATTTTTGAAGAGATTAAGAAATGTAGGTGTCACTATTAAGAAATAAGCAGAAAGAGTATATGCATTTGAACATAATTTGTTATGTACTAAATACTTCGTCGAGCCAGCAAACTGCTCAGTTGCATCGCTTATAATATATTGTTTTAGTACCGTCTTTTCAATAGAAATTATTGCTAGATAATTTAATCGTTCTTGTTTTGTTGTTGTTCGTAGATAATTCTTTGAAATTTTCAGTTTAAAAAACTACTGTCAGATATACCTTAGTTACGGAAGGCGCAGACAGACGTAGGGTCTCGGGCCATAATCATCGTGCGTCGTCGACAAACATACGACGCCAGAAGGGCATGCATTTATATCTTATAATCTCAAATTCAGCAGTTTATTAAAAATAGTCTTAACTTTTAAGCGAATTTTACCGAAAAAAATGTGTCAGCATTTTTTTGTCACGAAACTGTAGGGCAGTGGTGTTTTTTAAAGGAAAAAAGCCTCATTCAAAGAGCAAACTCAGTTCGTTAGAAATCGACCGCCGTCGTTGGGTGGTCCATGAAAATCGCGGTTGCTTACTGCGTTCAGTACACACATTTTTGTCTTTCATCAATCTGTGCTGTCCTTTTTGGCATTGCTGTTGTAGTTTCCTCAACGGAATAAAGCAGTTTTATTTAGGAAAGGTTTTTTCTAATTTTGCTGTTACATTATTCTGAATCAATGCGGTCGGTGCATTGTTTTTCTTCAGGTTCTGTTCTTGCTTTGACTGAAAGATGAATGTTTCTTAATCTCTTCCACTCTTTACAAATTTCATTTTTGTTAAATTAAACAGTTGGTTAGAATTAAATTATAGGAAATGCATTTTATAGTTTTTTTCTATATGCTGTAAAAGGGACTGTTTAACGAAAATATGCAAGGGGGAGGAGGGAGGATGCATGGAAACCATTGAAAGGGATCGCGAGTCGAAAAAAGTTAGGAAACACTGGAGTAGAGCTTCAAATACGTTTAGCTTTACAGTTGTTTTCTACGAGTATAACGGCAGTCGTTATATTCTGAGGCGAAGGAAACTGGTAGGTTTTGTGGTAAAATCGGGAAAATGGGGTTATTATAAACGATTTTTTTTGTTTGTTTGTTCATGAAGATCAAATTCAGGAAAGGTTATCATCACACTGGTTGTGTTCTTCAAATGTATTAATATAAAGATATATGGAATTTACCTGTACTGCGCATAACAACAACAACAAGAACAACAGCAAAGTATTTCAATACCAGGTTCATTGAGTTCAAACTAACAGTTGCCTTTATGTCTTTTAGGATCTCGTGCGCAAGGTCAATATCTTTTAGAGTTTTCGTTAGCCTGCGCAAGGCTTTTTTGTTATACATTTGAACAGCAGCAAAAAAATAAATAAATAAACAAATTAAAATTAAATAATAAATAAATAAACAGTATCCGCGAATATCGAAAACAATATCCTTAAATTTCATACAACGAGCTTAGGTTTTAAATTTTCCTAGTGTTTTTGAATTCAATTAATCCTGGGAAAATATAACCTGTTTAATAAAAAGTTATTGTTATTTCATTGCTCCCAAATATTTAGGTCTATACCCGGTTTACTCACGCTCTTTGTCATCTTTAAGCCTCTAACTCGAAAACAGAGAACCTTCTCCGATTTTGTTGAGCAACCGCCTGGAACGGTAGAGTTGCCGTGACTAAGCAGCCATAATCTCGCACATTGGTTCTTAGAGAGAACCTAAGAAGGGGTATGCGAAGTAAAACTGGTTAAATAGATTTAAGAAACGAATAAATAATTGGTTTCATCGTTTCAAAACGACCTCAAATTCAGGAATTTTTTAAAATCGGAATTTAAAACAAAAAAAATTGTTTTGTTCGGAATTTTTTTGTTCAAAATCTAAAAATCTGTATTTCTTCCGTTTCGTGACGTTTCGAGTACAAAAAAGAAAAATAATTTTAAAAATCCCAGTTCTGCTCAAAAACTCTTAAAATATTTTCGGCGACGCGGAGTCGCACCCATTTTACGGCTAGTAAAGCGAATGCAAGCTTAGCAATCTCATTCATTTTTAAGTGGTCATTGGCTTTTATATTTGGTATTCATTTTGCTTTTACCTTCCATTTGTTGCTATTATTGAGTTTATTGATAACTTTTACAGAAGTTAGTCATCACAGATATTCAGAGAATGAAACCCATTTTGGCTCCTAAAAGGGTGGGTCGGGAGAGGGTCATCGACATTTTTTTAAAAATTTTATTTCTATATTTATTTTTTATTTAATTTTTTTTCTCTCTCTCTTTCTTTTTGACAAGTGGTCTCAGATCCACAAAATGTTGAGATCCTCTACTCAAGTACCTGAGCTCAGTGCTTGCGGGAATTTTTTGGGTTTTTTAACCACTTGGAGTATTGATATTCTGCTGTCCACCTGCCTAATTTATTTGAAAAAGTCAACCCACCATTATTTTTGAGCTAGGCCTCATTTAGTAGATCTTTTGATCAGTTAATTGTCCACGGTGATGCATCCATTAGTTCGTCTGTGGCAAGGAGAAATAATTAAAACTGCGCCGCAGACCCAATCGTTCTGATAACAAGTATCGGGTGATTTGTTTTTTCAAACTCCGATGAGTCAACTAGAGCATGACTCATAAGTTATCTAAAGTTTAATTCATGTTGCTTTAAGGAGAACGAATCCACAGGGCACCATTTCTACGAACCCCATCAGCGGTCAGTTTGACATTCACAAAACCGAACGGTTCGTTCATCTTCGTGAAGTAAACGGTCGTGGTGAGTACTCCAGTCCGTACTCTACTGCGCCACTCTGTGTCCGATAACGGACAACAAAATTCAGTTTCCTACTCGAAATGGTATTTCGAAGCCAAAAGTCAAAAGATACCGAGCTGAACTATAAGGCACTATACACTTGCAGTGAACGAAGCGTCACCAACTTCCTTTGATGTACCGCCTCGTGAGCGTAGCGCGGCAAAGGCCAAACCAGGGTGTTCGGTGGTGTTGGTCGCTACGTGTATGCTGAGCGAATCACTTCGTTTGCTGTACACGTCTTTAGGTATTGCACCGTGATTCCCTTTTTTTTTTTTTTTAACTATTTCATGGCATTCGATTTATTACCAAAAAAAGGACGGCATCCTCCCAAATATGTCATTTTCACGTTCTGAAAACTGCCCTTCGCAGTTTTGTTTCGGATGATATTTCACAGGCGCGGTATTAGAACCTCAGAAATAATCCGACTCGCTGCTCCCGACTGTATAATTAGAAAACCTCACGACGGAGAAAGTTTTTTTATCTGACGGCAAAATCATCCCCCAAATCCCGTTCCATTCCCATCCACTAGAATGAGCGCAGTATTTCATGCAGAAAAAAAACACGCCGAGTTGAGGTGCCCAAAAGCTTCTTTCCCTCCTGAAAGCGAAATCTCCCATCGCGTCCCGTTTAATCTGTCGAGAGAAAAAAAATATATTTCGGACAACCGAAGCGAAGAAATTAAGGACAGAATGAATTCGAGAACCTTTCTGGGCCCGAGGGTTCACGCAAAAGGAGTACTTGATTAATTCCTCTCTTTTCGCTTTCGATGAGGATGTTTCGGAGCGTTCCATGCACCCCCGGCACTTCCCATCACTAGGCTCGTCAGCGTTTGAAAGTGTTTAAAAAGAACTGTCGGGCAAAAAACACTGTGAACTATATATATATATATATATATATAAACTTCTGCTACCGGCAATGTGTGAAATGCAGTCATTATATAGAATGACCATTATAATTTTGGAAAAGTATGAAAAGACAGTCATGAAGAGGCCTTTGTTGAAAAGAAGTATATAAAAGTGAAAGAGGAAATGTAAAATAAAGTACAGGACATTCTTGTTGATAAAACAGTAGAGGACTAATATTGATCTACTTACAACAAGGAAGGCTAGAATGACATTTTGAATTACGCTTATTTGTCTTTTTCACACAAGAGCACTTTATATTTTTGCACTTTAGTTTTGCACTTGCACCTCACGAATCGCTGCTTCCTGTGGGTTGAGTGATAATGGCTAATCGAAGAGGTATTTCGTGGTCAGAAACATTTTCAACTCTTAAAGTAAAATGTTTCTAGAATAAGTCGTTTGGACATAAAGTGAGTATAGTGTGATCTTATTTAAAATTTCCTCAGGAGTTCCTAGTCTGTAAAAATCGTCATCTGTCACACTCATAACCGCTGTTAACAGATTGCGCGAGTCAAACTCTTCCCTCGTCGACATGAAGGAATCGGAATTCGCAAAGTGCACCCCCCCCCCCCCCAAAAAAAAAAAAAGTAACACGGAAAAAAAAAATGTCAGATTAATTTTCATTTTGTTTTTGCCTGTATTTCAAGATTCAATTTAAATCGAGTTCTACCTTCGACAGTGTTCTCAATATCGAAGCAAAAGAGTGCACGAAATATCCCCCTTACTTACTATTTTCTCATCTCCATCGTATTTAGTGCTATGCCCACAGATGACACGAATATTTCGGTGATAGTTTTTGCCTGTATGGACACCAATGGTTCCCTTTAACACAACAGGTAGCTGAAATGGAAGCCTGTTTGGTAAGCATGCCCTCTCCTCTACTTTGGTATGTTCCATCGTGAACGACACCCTCATCCGTGTTTTGCGCATAAGGCTCTTTCTAGCGCAATAGGGTGATATTTTACCACACCTTATTTTTCTGTCTTGGCTCACAAATGCGAATGTAGAGATGAATACCATGACGTCTAAGGATCTTGTACTGGGGTAAAAGTTCTTTCAACAGTCTGTCACAGCATCCTTGGCCAATTGTCAGATGAGCCTCTTTAAGTTCGTTAAATAACTCCATGACGTAAAACTAGATTGAATTTTCGCATTCTTTAACAGTTTAAATGAGCATACTTTATTTTCCTACCACCACCACATTTCAGTGATTTAGCAGCCAATAGTCTTGTGGTTCCTTTTCAGCATTCGTGTTGTCCCTTTTCACGTCACTCACTAACTTTTGGTAAGTTTTTCGTTAGAAAAACAAGGTTTTTAGACTCTTTGAATCCCATTTTAGATAGTTCTTCCTAGAATCGTCGTTGCATGTCTACATTCCGCGATTCTTTCTTGGACTCTACATCTTCCTCCCTCCCTTTTCAAACACATCAGTATGGGCTAGCATTTGCTGTGCAAGATGAAACTCGTGTCACTGCTGAGCAAAGACTGAAGTGGAAATGGTGGAAGTACTGAATGCTCTCCGGTCTTTGTCCCAGAGGGCACTATCCCGTTTGTGAAGGAAGCATAGAAGCCCTTAAATGACCGTAATAAACACAGTGTTCATTTTCATCAGCCCACCCCTTGGATAGAGCCTGCCCCTTCAGAAATGAATGTTGGAGGCGCCCCTGTTTTGTTCAAGGGTTGTACAGTTAAAAATCTCACAACGTCCATCTAAATGAAATCAATGGGTGCAAAGGGGTCCGAGAAAAGTATTGCAGTGTAAACATGGTAATTTTCCTGCAGTATAGATGCTGTGCTTATTTAGATTCTCAGATTACAATGATTATTGCAGTGTATCAGTACTTCTCTAGGATGATTCCTGTATATCTTCTCTGAGAGAAAAATCCATTGTTTTCGGGTAGCATTCAAAGTACGTAAATTCCTTCGATCCAAAGACCTTCTAAAGGCGAACGAAGTGGTTCGCTCAATGAAGACACAGATACGAACCTGGGTTTGCCTTTGCCAAGGTTCGACTCGTATTTTCCAGTACAGGTCATTCGTCATTTTACATGAGCCGTCGTTCATCGTATGTGTACATTTCAGCTCGCAATCATTTGACTTTTGGTTTGGAAAAGTCATTTGGAGATGAGAACTTCCTTTAATTGCTCGTGGTCGGAAACTGAGTGGCACAATAGAGTATGGGTGAGAGGACTTACCACGGCTCATCGAATATGAAATAGAACGTCGAATAGGTACGTTGAAGGTTGGTTCAATGTCTTCGTGACCCTTCATTGGCCGTCAGTATATCCACCTTAGAGCAACCCATGATGCCGCTTATGGTTTTCTGGGTAGACGTTGTTTCGCAAGTATCGAACTTCCATCTGGGAAATTGCAGCCCTGCTTAAACGTTACGTTTGCAGTCCATTAACTATCTTGTCACAGTGATAGCATTCCGTCCACTATTATTGAGCTTCCCGGAATAGGGATTTAAACGTGCTATTTCAGTCTCCGAAGCGACGCTGTTGCTACACTTTACGTAATGTTATAAAACAATTCGCGTTTCCTTTGCTTTGAGACGGACATGTTCAGGAACTGTGCGCTTCCCCTCGTCAAGGCCTGAAATGACACAAGTTGTCCAGGGCGTTGCGCGGATGTAACAGTGTGTGAACTTCACCTTCTCTCCCGCAAGGGAATTCGAGTTTGCCAAGGTTTTTGACCATGCGAAACGAAATAGCTTGTCAAAAGTATCACAGCACATGTAATTGGGAGTGTAAATAACCTTCATCTCTATTTAGGGATAAAAATATGCCTTTGACTGCAATAGGGTTGAAATACGTTTGAAGTCTATTCCACAAATCAACTTCGTTAAGATATCACCGCTGTAACGTGTCCAGAATATCCCTTTTAAAGAGAACATGTCCTCTTTTTTTCTCCTCAGTTACTCTCGAGTGTCGTACTCTTTTCGCCGTACTCCTTTTTTATAACTCAACGTCCTCTTTTGTCATTAAAAAATATTGATATCCATTGTAATTCGAGGCAGCTCCATTTTCAAGGGACTGACCCTAGTTAGACTTTGCTTACGGAGTGATGGTCAAATTTTTGATATAAGCTCAAAGCCGGGCCGATGCATCGTGGCGCCTGAGGTAAGTTTTGAAAACGGCGTGTTTTCAAATTTTTGGAGAACTCATGAATGTATCATTGTTAGAAATAACCTACGAAATAGAATACCGGATATTTTGGGAAAAATATGTATTTATCAAAAAAAAATTAAAATCGACAACTAAAATTAAATAGAAAAAGTAAATAAATTTGAATATAATTTGTTGTCAAAAAATAATTTCTGAATCCTTCTTCGAGCCTTTATGGCAACAAACTGGTGGATTTCATCTATATAATTTATTCTTTTTCGTACCGTCTTTTCTGTAGAAATGATTGCTAGATCCTTCAATCGTGCTTGATTTCCGGTTGTTCATAGATAATTTAAACGGTTGTCGACGGGTGTGAATCCATATTACAGTCGCCTGTTTCCACACCTCCTCCTCTTTTTCATCTCTAGAAAAACTTCGAAGAAACCCTGAAAATTCACGGAATACTGTATTACAGTGTGTGTGTGTGTATATATATATATATATATATATATATATATATATATATATATATATATATATATATATATATTCTTGAGGGGAGAGGGCTACGCCCACACCGTATTGTGGTTAGCGTCTCGTGCTTCTACACAATGGGTTCGAGTTCGTTACGCCACCGTTCTGTCTCCTCAAAGGGAGCAGTGTTGGTTCATCTGAAGCATAAGTTCTTAACTTTTTCAGTGTCGTGGACTTTTTCAGTGTCAATAGGGCCTGAAGAAAACCACGAGATGCCATCCCAAACCCTGATAGATCTACTTCCATGACTGACAGTTGAGATGAGACAGCCAGAATTTTACGCTTGTGTAGGTGTTCCCTAGACATACGCACGTCCTGTTTCTAGGAACAATGTGAACAATGATTCGTCGGATCAAATGCCATTTTTGGATATAATCCTCGACCAGGATTTGCGCTCGTGGCACCATTGTGGACGACATTTTGTATTGCCATCTATTACAAGTGGCTTGGGAATATCTACTATTCCGTAAATGCTTTGTTTGGGAAGTTCCCTTCTACCTCTAATGGTTGATACCGGAACATGCAGATGCAGATTGAGCTCTTCGGTCATTTTGGTTGCAATTGTTTTCTTTCTTCATGTCACAATCCGCTTCAATACCTCATCCGTCTCTTTCACTCAGCTCTCCCTTTCGTCCACTATTCTGTTTGGCAAAGGATGTTTTTCCGTGCACTCTGTGTGCTATCATAATTTTTGATAGCTCATGACTTCTCAACGGCACATTTATGGAAATTGCAAGCCCACTGAATGTTTAAAGATAAGCAGTTTCTAGCCTCTAGACAAGACCGTAGAAGAACAAATACTGTTCATCAAAATCGCTATGTCCGTCGTAACATAGTGTAGGCTGCTAATCAGCTGAGTTTAGAGCTTGCAGCCGCCACATCAGCTTTTGTATCGCAACGATGCATGTTTACAGAAGGCTTAATGAAAAAGGCATTTATTCGAGAAAGCCAATGTATTGTGCTTTTCTCACCACGCTAAACAAGAGGTCACGCCTGAGTTGGTGTAGAGAACACATCAGCTATTGTGTCAACAGCAGTGGGCCTGTATTCTCTTCAGTGACGAGTCGGGGTTCTGCTGAACTTCGATGCCAAACGTGTAAATATCTGGAGAGCCAGGATTTTGAAATCTTCCACCAACATTAGGGATTTTGACCGTTGCGGCGGTTCAGGTCTGATGGTATGGGAAGGCATAGTGCTCGATGGATATTCTCCCCTGTACGTGCTCGAAAGAGAATCTAAGTCTGGCTGAAGATGTCGAGATGAAGTCTCAGAAACCTACGTAAGGCTTATTTTAGAGGTGCATGTGGTTCTGACTTTCTTTTTATGGATGGTAATGCGCGCCCACATGGAGCAAATCTAGATGATGAATTTCTTGAAAGCGAATGCATTGTGCGAAAAAATGGCCAGCAAAATATCCTAACCTTGAGAACTTATGGAACGCCTTTATAAGAGCTGTTACATGGAGAAATCGCCCTCCTACCAATCACAATGCCTTGAAGACCGCATTGAGTGGAATATATTGCCTCGAACTATAATTAATTACTGTAGTGAGATCAGGAAATCACGTTGTGATATCTTAGGCTCCAGTTCCACATACGCGAATCAGCCAATCCCCGTCCCCTCACGAGACATTAGTCACGCTCCAGGAGCGTGACTAATCGACCTGACTGACCGTTCTCATATTTCCGCGTCTCGCAACTTCACGACGCCATTACCCTTCTGACCTTTGACCCTCCCCCCTCCCCGTCATCAGTTTCCGAAAAGCGCGATCCGGGGACTCCCCATTTGACCGCCCCTGCCACATGCGGGAGGAGGTCCCTCGTCCCTTTGATCATTCGTCAGAAAACTGCCCTCCGAAGGGAGCGCCCGAGCGGGAAGGCGAGGGGACCCATAAATCAGTTTCCCCTACAATTCGCTCCTCTTTCGCGAATGTGTATTCCCGGTGTTACGAGTTAGGGAATGTTACATTCCCTTTTAATGCCAAAAATCTACACTTGTTTCTGAATTATTCATTTTTTCCTAAAATCTCATCGTTCCACTTTATTTCAGTTTTAATTGTTTCAGTATGGTATATACTTACATTGACTTTTTCAGTTTTTATTTATGTGTGCTTTAATGTGTTATGATGCTATCTATCATCCCAAATAATTTCATTCAATTATGTAGAACGGTTTTTGAAAAATCGGTGTTTTTGTGCATGTGAAGAAAATTTTGGACAACAGTGTACATAATACGTACTCTTGTCGATGACCATCTGGTCAATACAAAACGTAAAACCAGAGGCTTCTATCGAAGTGCCCGGTCCATGTTTACCTCTGCATGAGAATATAAAACACGCCATCCACAAGGTGCTTACGTCGTTTCTCATCGCAGAGTTTTCAGAACCCGACATGAAAAATGACATTTTTCGGGCCAAATGCGGAAAGAAGTATGGATGATTGCTGCCTCCCGGGAGAAAGCGCTTTAGAACACTGCTTTCCCCCCCCCCCCTTTCTTAGGGAGTGGTGGGGGGATGAATGGCTTTGCTGCCGAGGGGTATGGGTAGGAGATAGATTGAATGCTGTTCGTTTTGTTTTCCCGATGTTGCGCACTATAAGTGGAGACGGAATTTTCGTAAGCGACAACGGAATAATACGGTAATGATTCTTCTGTTCTTGCTTAGAACCAGATTATCTTAAGCCTTTTTCATAAGCACATGTATATAGTATGTCAGTATACATGTATGTATGTATGTATGTAATGTATGTATATATATATATATATATATATAGTCATTTCGGCTACTACAAAGCAACCAGAAATTGTAATTCATTCAATCGCTTGCTTTAATGGTGATATAGAGTTGTTGAAGACTGATTTATTATCGTGCGCGTCATTTTTACCATGTTTTCATTAACTCGCTTTCTTGTTTGTGTGTGTGTGTGTGTGTGTTTGTCAGGTACAAATCTTGCAATCGATTTTTAAGTAACTTCCCGACAGCTAGACATTTGAAACTTTTAGAATAGCTCAGAACACGATGACAATGTCTTCTTTGGTACTTTTAGTCATCTTTAAGCAGGATTGAATTCTTTTGCAATCAATTTTGTTTTGTAGAATGGTGCAGCCATCTATCGGCCGGGACGGGAACGAAAAGTTAAACGCAAGTTAACTTCCAATTAACATCATTTTCTTTCAAGTAGATGGGATAATTCATCAAAAAATTTTAAAAAGTATTTATTAATACATAGAATTGTCAAGTTCACAACAGAAAATTTAAAAACATGGTTTATAAAAAGTTATTTTTATCTTGTAATTATTATTCATTGGGGATGAATTGAAACTTTGGAATTCGATATTTTTTTTTCGGCACTTTTTATGTTCTTCGGGAATTTTCCTTTCATGACTTTTGTCGCGATTTGTTTCACATTAACGCAATTCGTGGGTTAAAGGAAAAAAAAAACTGAAATATTCCTTTCCGTAATAGGGAAGTTCCATTAATGTAACGGTCGTGTATTGGAGCGGTGGGCCATAAAATGCATTTCTTCGTTTGAAGGGGCATTTCGCAAAAGTTCACGTGTATCTGTTGGTAACAACTTGAATGACTTCTGGCTGTTGGACACGTTCAGTTCCGCGTTAACGTGTCGAGAAAAATGTGTCCGACGAGGGTCCACTCGGATGGAGAGATTTATTTCATTAAATTGCACTCCGTCATGGAGCAATGGATTTTTTACTCGGGTATCCTTTTCGTTCTTCAAAAGAGACCATTCTCATTTTAAATTGGAATGATTCTGGGGTAGACCGCGTTCGAAAAGCACGTCATTTCCTCGGGTGGAGTGTGTGAGATACCAGAGTCACAAATGTCTCTCTTTAATATGGAGTACAATGAAAGAAAGTAAATAAAAAAAAATAAACTTTTAGCCAGCGGTCTCAAGTTTCTAACATCCACTGTGGAATGAATGAATCATTATCGCTATTGCCATTTTTTGCTATTAAGTATGTTTTTTCGTCGTTGTTCAAACGGAATGGCATGGAGAAGAGGGTACGAAGCCCTTTGGCCGTCGTAAATGCTGAACACGTGTGTGAGCACGATCCATAAGACGATTTAGAATTTTTAAATGGAGTCTAAATAGAGTGCAATATGTCTCGTGCTAAGATTAACTTAAGAAAATTAAGAAATATTTTTAACATTTGCCTGAAATCCTTTTTAACTTTTGTAAGGGGAGAGAAAGGTGCACTAGGAACTCATAAAATACTCTTCTTAGAAAATGTTTTTTTAATAGATTTATTTCGCAGATTAAGTGGCAAATGGCTTCAGACTCAGGGCATGCAATCATTTCGCCTAGTGAAAATGACGTCATCGTGACCTCTATTCTTAATCGACTATAATGCTTATGGCATCAGATTTACAAATATACGTCACAGTGGCGTCATTTTCGCGCGGCGAAATGATCGTATGCCCAGAGACTGAGCCCCAAAGGGGCTTTAAATAGTGGTATCCGGAGACAAAATGGAGGGAAGCTCGTCAGATGGTGTATGTTCTGGAATTCTGTGTTAGAAATTGCTCCAGAGTAAAGGGATGCAGAGTTTACAACAGAATGAGTTTTACGTTTGCTGAACTCATTCAGCACTGATTTCGAGTTCTGTAAAGGCGCTTGCTTATAACGAAAGGGTTAGCTCGATGTAGACGTAGCAACGAACAACCCCGAAAGCAAGGGTTTATTTGCCAAGGTTCACTCATCGGGAGGTACATCGAAGTTAAATTCGCCATATCGCAAGCGAACCATCTCTTGTCTATTCGAGGCAGGCGAAGGAAAGCGGCTTTTGGAGAGCGTCATGCTCGATGACCACTTTCCATTGCCAACTCCAGATGGACCGCTCAGTTAACAGGATGTTGGCTGTGCCCAATCTTGGCGACCGTCGGAGGAAATGGGCCGCCAATCCCGCGATAACATTCTAAAAATAAGGCGGGCACGAGAAAGCAAAATCGTACCCGGAATCTGATCTTTAAGATAGCAATTTTTAATATTGGTGTATTTGGCCTTGGATAGAGCAGTGCTGGTAAATCCTCTCTAAGGGCTAACTTTCCAATAGTTGTACTCCAAACATGACGATATAAAGGGATATATAGAAGAATAGATTCTTGAAAAGGTAAGGTCGCGGGGATTTATAGGATATATATATAATATATATATATATATATATATATATATATATATATATATATATACACTATCTACCATTAAGTATTTGGACACCTGTGATAGAAAAGTAAACAAAATTTATTCATATTCAATAGTTGGTAGAGCCTCCACGAGAGGCAATTACAGCCTAACCCTCCGGGGCATGCTTTCCACAAGTCCTTGTATGCCAGATAGTGGTATTCCTCCCTCCCCTCTCGGCTTGGAGAAGACATGTAAGTTCTTTCACCGATTTTGGACGATTGTTACACCCTTTAATTAAGCGATCCACCTCGTCCCAGAGGTTCCCGATTGGGTTTAGGTCTGGGCTCTAGGCAGGTCAATCCATTCGGTTAACCCCATTATCACCATACCAATCCATGGTTGGACCTCACAGCATGAGAGCTGGCGTTCTCGTCCTGGAAGTAACATGGGTCCAACCCGTAAAACTGCCACAACCTAGGAAGCCCACTGTCATCCAAAATAGTGCAGAAAGCGTCAGCGTTGAGATTACCATGAATTATGACCAAGGGTCCCAGTCCATACCAGGAAAAACACCCCCAGACCATGATTCCACCTCCGCCGAACTTGACTGTGGGCAAAATGCATTCTGGCAGGAGGCGTTCTCCAGGCAGACGCCAGACCCAGACCCTGCCACCCAAACGGCAGAGAGTGAACCTTGATTCGTCGCTCCAAAGAACCCGTTTCCAGCGATCTACGGTCCACTTTCGACGTGTTTTGCACCACATTAACCGAGCAGCGCGGTTGGACTTTGTGATCAAAGACATGGGCGGCATCACAACCAAGATTACCAAGCAGATGGGCATCCTTAAGGATGGTATTCATCGAAATAACACTCCCGAATGCCTTTTGAAACTCCTGGAGTATGTGCGCCATCGGTTGGGTGCGATTCTTCCGAATTTCTCAGGACAGCACCCGTCGGACTCTATCCCCCAGTTTCATGAGTCTGCCGACTCGGGGCACATTCCAACTACCACAGTTCACCTTCCACTTCTGAATCACATAGGCCACTGTTGATTTTGGGTAATTCAGCTTGCTAGATATGCCCCCTAAGGATCGGCCATATCTGTGATACCCGACGATTACGTCTTTCTCGAAATCAGATAACGCTGCACTTTGTGACATCTTCCATGCGACTAATGCCAATGCTGTTTCCTATACGACATTTAACGGCAGAGGGCGTGACGTATACCAGGACCGCCGATGTCGTCGTTTGTATGGGTCTCCAAATACGTATTTGTAGATAGTGTATACATACATACATACAATGAGACTACTCTATGGCGGCAAGTCATGGTTCCGAAATAAAAGGGGCCGTTTTGAGGGGTGGCCGCGGGAAATGGGGTTAAATAACATTGGGTGTTTAGAGTGTATTGAATCGGTTCTGAATGAAATAGGGCCGTTAAGCGGGATAGTTGACTAGAGAAGATTCACTGCATGTGTGTATGTATGTATATACATGTTTATACATACATACATATACATACATACATACATACATACATATATATATTGTAGAGTATTGCATTTAAACCTCTCCGTTAACAAAAGAAATTCTTCTATCTCGGCCTGAGACCCATCAAAAGATTTCCGACGACTTAGGTGGCAATATGCTGACGGCAATTTTCCTTTTGTTCATCCGATAGACTTGTTCCACAGAACCTTAGGGGACACAGGTCATATTTCTTGATTTAGTCATCGCCACCGGTTGACACCGCTGATGTTAGTTATAAATGACAGGAGACCCCAGGTGCTTTCTTTCATGAACTATCAATTGTTAAGCAGCATCCTGGAGGCGTCGCGTGCCTAAACAAAAGGACTCGTGCCTTTCGCATTTTACCGAAGCGGCCCTTTGAGACTCTTTGAAGTGGCTTGGAGGACAAACTAAAAAGGCGGCCGCTTTAGACCCGGGGAAAATATTTCATTATCGCCCCAGGAAACCCATTTCCGTTGCTCACTTGTTCTAGATCGTTCGACTTTCTGGAGAGTGATGCAATATCCGGTGGAGGTTCTTCTATAAAAAGAGAATGGACCCCTCAGTCGTGGCTTGCGTCTTTTAGTTCCTGACACGTAGCGGATCCAGTTTTAAGAGCAGCCGGGTTTGCCGCCCTTACCGGTTCAGAGTCCCTTGTGACTGTTTGCAGCGACGATCTAGTTCCTGCAGGAGTAAACATACTCCACTAATTTGTCGGAGACCAGTCTTCGTGGAAGGAGCCTTTGCTACCTTATTTTGCAGTGAGGAGTCCTTTCTCCTTAATTTAATATTTTCATCGCTACCGGGTGCGTGCAGTGATCACCGCCGTTGATATTATTGGGGAGCCCTTTCCCGTCAGGAGAAGTGCCGTTTCTTCATCATTGAAGCAGAGCCAGTTCTGCTAGCCTAGCGGACTTCTGTGTTCTTACTCCGCCCCACGCCGATTAAATCGAGTGTGATTACCTAAGTTACGAAGTTCATCTTACATCTGTGCAGTGTACATATCTCATCATCATCAATTTGATTAATAAATTGCATTTGTTTTGTTTATGAAATGAGTGATGTATACCTGGTGTGTTTAAATCATCTTCTGGTTGACACTACGAATCTCAGTTCGCTGCAATATATATATATATATATATAATCATAAACTGGGCAACTCGACTTCCTTGCCTAGTCTAGGGATGCGACATCGATGTCGATGTTTTCAAAACATCGATGTTTTTATAAAAATATCGATGTTCTAAACATCGATTTATTGAAGCCGATGTTTTTTTAACATCGATGTTTTGTGCTCGATGTTTTTTTTTCAAATGAAAAACTACCATAATAAAAAAAATTAACCTCGTAGCATAATTTTCACACTCAGTAAATATAACTCTCAGTAAATTTCACACTCAGTAAATGTATGAATTCTGAAAAGGACGAATACAAAAGAGGGAATGATACCCTAGCAAAGACATAAATGACAATCAACAACCAGTGAACCAGTCAGAGCGCTTGGAATGTTCTTGACACTCCATGGGGAATCTCCATAGAATCTTCCATGGGGTTTTATTTTATAAATAGTATAAACACGAGAGCGGCCATTTAAGTTTTTGTTTTGTTCTGGTTTTATATATGTTAGCGTTAATATTATATAATAATAAGAACAATTTATTAACAAAATAAAATATTTGTTAATAAATTGTTCTTCCTATTTTTTTTATATTAAACTCTGTTGAACCAACTCAAAATTCTTTTAAATGGTTTTGCCTTATACTCTATAGATATGAAATCAATCCTATTGTCTTGTGATAAGTCATGAACTTCAGAATAATTTTTTTTTACTAAATTATTTAAGCCTCTTTCAAGTAAATTATTCTTCAACTTG
>OU015498.1:176780883-176788383 GCA_907164885.2 Dolomedes plantarius | reverse complement strand
ATACCTGCACGTTATATTGCCATAATGTCTTTTTTTAAAGAGAACGTGTCCTCTTTTTTTTGCCCCGAACTTTTTGTTCACTCTTTTTTTTTACTCCCTCAATTACTTTCCGACTTTTTTTCTTTTTTTTTAAATCGCAAAACGTGTCAGTATTTCTACCTTTTCTAAACTACTCACGAAACAGTTATGCCAACAAATAGCATATACATCCTAACCTAAACATTAAAGAAAAAATCTATGATCTCTATGTTGGGAACTGTGTTGATGAAAACAAACAACCATTGAAAGAGAAATACTGCTATCAAGCGTTTTCGAAAAAATTCAATTTTTACTTTAAGGTTCCTTCAAAAGACACTTCCAGGTTTTGTGATGGTTTTATACATAAAATAAAAAGTAGGCATGACCTTGAAAAGGAAAACACTTGAAGTGGAAAAGGAACTGCATTGGGTTCGTGCAGAGAGACTGAGACAAGTCCTTAAAGATGACAATAACTCAGCTTCAAATGAGACTAATGTTGGCACATTTGATCTTCAAAATACATTGCTATTACCTTTTCCAAAACTTTCAACCTCTATTGCATGCTAAAAAAAAAAAAAAATCCTAATAGAATTTGGGTTTACTGCTTCAGTGATTCCACTGGCTAGATGTATTTTTTGGACGAGACAGTGGAGGCAAGGGTTTGGAGCATCTTTATTCTTGTGTTTTCGAGCATTTAAGACAAAATGCGCGAACTTGCGAACTTAATAGTTTTATGGTCAGACTCGTTCACTAGGCAAAATAGAAATGTAAAAGTGGCCCGTGGTGAAACTATCTGCTTACATAGGTGATAATCTCCCAAAGCATGAAGTTTTAGAGGGAACGTGTACCAAGTCCAGCTTCCCACTCCAATTCTGTGTGGTGGCTCAATATCAACTGCATTTTGTTAAACACAATCAGTAAAATTGTTTAAAGAAAACATGGCACTACGTGACTGAAGCAGAAAATACAAGCAAAAGTCAATGGTTAATAAATTATAATCGTTCAACTTTGAGATCAATTTTCTCAGAACTGACTCTCGTGGACTTCGTTCACTTCAACTCGGAACCTTCCATGTACATATATATATATATATAGGGAAACTTCTCTAGCCAGCCACCCCTCCAAACGGCCACTTCGAACGGCTTTTTCGAAACAATGACTGGCCGGCTTAGAGAAATTTTATTTTATGCATGTGTGTGCATGCGTGCGTGTCTGAGTTACTTTTAAAACCTTCCCCAGGGGTATTCGGTCAAAATGGAGGTGGCACCAGGTGGTGGTGGTGTTTCACCTGTACCATGGGTGTCCAGTGTCCAACCTTTTATTATGCGCGGGCCGCATTGAGAGAAGGATTGTCGTAGGCCGCACGTAAAATATATACTTAATGTATATAAGTTACACAAAATCCTCGATTTTTTTTTATATTTCATTATAATATTAAAAATTCAAGGCAATTTAAGTATAAAATTAGCTGGATATTTAACCTTGTTTTGTTAAATTTATCTATCAGTGTCTTGTTCAATTGCCAAGACACTGATGGTGCAATGAAATCAATCATAAGAGCGATTCTTAGTGAGTTTTAGCTCATCAGAAATTTCTCTTTCAATTTTACTCTTCATGTGCTTCATCTTTCAAAATAGTTGTTTTCAAATGTAAGTAGGAAAAAACAGCTATGACTCGAGTAAGGCGTAATTGATTAAAGAGGAATATCCTCTGGGAAAATAAGTCTTTAAATAAAGTTTGCGATCTTGTGGGGCCGCGGACTTAGCCCGTCTGCACACGAAGCAACTCAAAAGAAACTGATTACCGACTCAAATCACTAACCAGTCCGTAATGAGTCGCAACCTATGTAATTGAATGGAGCCACGCACATTTGAGTCGGTAATCAGTTTCTTTTGAGTTGCTCCGTGTGCAGACGGCCTAACTGTCAAGGGCCGCGGGTTGGACACGCCTGACCCATACGGCGCGCTCATTGAAAGCCATTAACGTGTGAATGCCTACACTGCCCCTCATCGACAATCGAAAACAACACTTTTCTAACCCCAAAATGTGTGACATAGGTTTTCTGTAAGAAGGGATTTCTGAAGTAAAATTTATATTGAAGGAGAGAAATTTGCAGCTTTATCACTCTATCTAATGATTCTACACGAATCAGTAGATAGATTATGGGTGCATAAAAATAATTATTATTCAAATGTTATTTTAATGAGCAGCTGAAATACACTGCGTACTCGTATTTTTGTGAAATTATATTCAAACTTTTAAAACTTACTGCAATCACTCTGTTATTTAGAAAAACAAACCAAATTCTCTTTGTGTTTGAAGAGATGTCCTCCGTTAGAACGATCCGCTCAGAGATATCAGAATCTGAGTCAGAATGATTGTTTCTTGAGCATTTCGATCTCGGTTGTGAGAAATCCCCTCATGAAAAGTATTACTGCTACCGCTGCAATTAATAATTCCATGATTTCGGCGAAGCTCTGCACGCAACTTGACCGCTGGAGAATGTGGTCAAAGATGGCAGCTTCTTATTTCAAAAAGCAAGAAGGTTCTTTGACGTTATCCTTTTATTATTATTATTATTGTGCAAATTATGAACACCCCCCCCCCTTGCGGCACGAAGTTTTTATCGGGTCACGTGACGAGAGGCGTGTGGAAGAAACGGGACAACTTCAACAACAGAAATTAACTTTTGCATTTTGCACATTAACGCTACGTCAAAAAGTCTGCTTTCCCCCTTCTTTTTCGACTCCATTACCCTTCCGAAATTCGTTGGATGTTTTGAGAAGGCTTTCGCGAGTTTCACCGATTTGAATGGAAATGACATTTCGAACTATACAGGTGGCAATAACATTCGTTTATTAGCATTCGAAAACCCTACGGAAAGTGATTACACATTTAGCTACAGTTCACCGAAAATAAGTGAAATCGTGTCATCGCTTTAAAGCAGTGGTTACTAACCAGTGGTCCGCGGACCACTGGTAGTCTGAGACAACCCAAGAAGGGGTCCGCGAGGTCAGGAGTGATTTAAAGAGAAAGGGGGAGGGCGCCGTTTCAAAACGACTGCGAATGGAGACAATTTTTTAAATCAACAAAATTTTTATAGCAACATAAATTTTTGGAGTAACAAAATTTTTAGTTGGCAATTTTTTGTTCCAATTCTAAAAATTCCCGTATTTCTTCCGCTTTCTGACGTTTCGAGTACGAAAAATTCCTGGTTCTGCTTAAAAATTTCTCATATATTTATTTCCTGTGACGCGGACTTGCATCGTCACGGTCATTTCGCGGTATCGGAGGCATTATTTGACAACGAGTAAAGCGAATTCGAGCCGAAAAATCTCGTTCATTTTAAGTTTTCGTAGACTTACGTTTGGTATTCAGTTTTCTTTGACGTTCAATTTGTTTTTATTATTGAATTTTCTTTTTATTAAAGTGATTGATCACAAATGTTTTTTTATTCAGAAAATAAAACCTATTTTTGCCCCTAAAAGGATGGGAAGGGAGAGGGTCCCCAGCGCATATTTTTTTCGACAAGTGACCCTGATTAACATAATATTATTAGGATCCGAAAACCGTAAGGAAAGAGATTGCGCATCCAGTTACAGGTTGTTGAAAATTGAAAGCATTAGTAGCCACTGGGTGGCGCAAAAAAAAACTATGATTGTAACAAAAACTATTGTTATCCTTTTTTTTCCCCCACCAGTTTGAATACCTGCACCAAGATGAGATGATGTTGGTTACTTGAAGGTGCTCTTCGTTGTTCTTACGTTTTTCTGATGTCTTACGTGTAATGTAATTTTAATTACCATGTTTTTATTAACTTGCTTTCTTGTGTGTTTGTCTAGTACAAATCTTGCAATCGATTTTTAGCTAACTTCCCGACTAGCTCGACATTTGAAACTTTTAGAATAGCTCAGAACACTATAACAATGCATTTTTTTAATACTTTTAGCCATCTTTAAGCAGAATTAAATTAATTTTCAGTTATTTTCAGTTAATTTTGTTTTGTAGACTGGTGTAGCCATCTATTGGCCGGAACGGGAACGAAATGTTAAATGCAAGTTAACTTCCAATTAACTTCATTTTCTTTCAAATTGATGGGATAATTCATCAAAAAAATTTTTAAAAAGTATTTATTAATACACAGAATTGTCAAGTTTATATGATTCAACAGAAAATTTAAAAACATGGTAAATAAAAAGTTCTTTTTATCTTGTGATTATTGTATTATTAAATGGCAGATAAAGGCAACTTGTGTAATGTTTATTTCTGAATCTTGAATTTGTGACACTTTCCGTGTCTCAGGTCACTGAAAAGTAGTAAAATTGTATCATACTTATCAAGAGACAAAACTATGAATCCTCTTTCTTAAATGATAGTGATTATAATGTAACTTTATTTTCATATCATTTGTTAAAACCCCTTCACTGATGGACGCTGAAACGGTCTGGTAAAATTTTTGCACATTTTCAATTTCTGGGGTTCTCTCACTTTGCCCGAATTTTCATTACAAGACTCTTATTTCAGCGTCCTGGCAGCAAAACACGTGTCACCCGAACTTCTGCTTATATTTAGATACTATCCGGGCTTCGCCTAGCTACGCTCAAGCCATCCGTGTAACATATTTATGTACTTCGGGCCCCACAAAAGAAAAAAAAGCCTACAAATGTATTAAATTCAAGTGAATAAATTCCTTTCAATTTTCATTCCCGTCGCTGTCGACAGATGGCAGCACCACTGCACCTGATGATTTGGTTTCTCAGCAGTGAGTGATTTTAGAATGAAAATATCTTTAAAACTATTGAATTAACAGAATAAGTGTACGCAGAAAAAATTATCAGTTTTCGAAGCTCTTTCCAAATATGTAACATTTATGTACTTTCATGAGAAAAAAAATTACACCGTTCCTGTATATTTGTCGGCCATTTTTTTTTCGAGGATCGGTGCCCGCCCGGATGAGTTACGGTCACGTGATCTCTCGACATCCACTTGTCTCTTTATTAGTATAGATAGCGCTAAAATGATAACAGATTCGTGTTGCTTTGATTTGTCATCTTTGATTAATATATTGTCACGATGTTTGGAAGCGACTCAAGACTCAATGGAGCCAGTGTTATGAAAGAAACCTCTTTTCGACGGCCACCCCTTGCAATGACCCCCTTTTTTTTTGGAAGCATAACTGGCCGCCATAGAGGAGTTTCACTGTTATCACAAATTTATTTTCTATTGGCACTTCCCGTCACATAGGCTCGGTATTTTGTGAGTCGACATTTTGTCTTGCACATTAATGTTTTCTTACCTATATATAATTCTTATACACCATTAGTGGTAGACTTTTTTTCTGCGTCTCCATGATGGTGCAAAAAAAAAAAAAAAAAAAAAAAAAAGACAGCACAAAAGAATATTTTGGGTTCACAGGGTCCAAAACGTAATGGACGATAATGTGTTCATTTTTGTAAAGCAGTAGTCAAACTGCTTTAATTCACTTCACATATGCCAATAAAGATGAGAATGCGAAGAAAAAAAACACCTGACATTTTTTAAAACCCTATTTTTAAAAAAAAATCCAGCGGTTAAGCTAAGCGGTTAAAAAGATAAAGAAGCTGTGAATCCTCTTTCTTAAATTTTTACTTTGAGGCTTTTAGAATTTTTTTTTTTTATGACATTAGAAAAATTCTCTCGCACTTACATTGTTTTCTTGGGTATTAACCGTTCTAATTAAAACTTCTTTCTTACGAACATTTCCATTTCAAAACAAGATGTGAGCCACGTCATATCATTCGTTTAAATATTTTATTTCTTCGGAATCGAAAAACAGGACGAAATCTTTAAAATGTTTTTCCCGCAATGCTTATTAAACATTTAAATTATCTGGAAACCTTATTTTTTTTCCTGTTTTCATTCTCTTTATATAGCACCAGTTCTCGGTGATTCACTTGTAAAGAGACAGCTCTAAATTATCATCGATCTAAGGGGCTCGAGATTTCTAGTATTCATTAAAACATTTTATTAAAACGAACACAAAGAAGTGAAACAACATAACCTATTATAAAACATAATATATATACATATATATATATATATATATATATATATATATATATATATATATATATATATATATATTCTATATAGTTTTATTTTTCTGTGTGCCATTCGGGAGAATGTAACTTCCTCTGCTGCCATTCAGCAGTGTTATTTGGCGGTTACTTTACTTGCTCTGCTGCCACTCAGATTGTAATTTTGCTGTTTCGTGGCAACCGCCAGCAGAGTTTCAATAAACAATGTTCCATACTTAATTTGATAGATAATTCCTTTTTTTAAAATTTAACTGTTCCAATTATCTTCTATATTGAAAAAGAGAAAAGCAGAAGAAAACCAACTCATATGTTGTGAAAAATTCATTACATATTGTTGAAAAACTAATTTTTTCTTGAGTTCCATTTGAATAATTTTAGTAAAGGGAGGTTGTTCAATTCATATTATTTTTCGAAACCTGCCTACGTTCAAAGTACTTTTTTGAAAAATATACAATACTGATTAATTTCTCATGTTTTTAATTCAAATGTGATATAAAATCATAAAAATTAATATAATTCTAGTGAAATTTTCATAATTTAAAAAATAGGGTATTTTTTATGAATTTTTGGCTAAACTTAATGTTAAAGCCATACGCTCTACACTCTGTTTAGCTAAATGTACTTTAATTTCCTTTACACTATACACTACTGTGACATTGACCTGTGCAATAAACTGAAAGTTTTTACACTATTTCCGAAAATCACTGAAATATATCAAAATATGTAGAGAAACACAGATTCTTTTATATAAAAAAATAATCTTTTGTTTTTGTAGTGGTACCTGTAAAAGGGTGAGGTTTGGAGTGCTACGGTCAATTTTTTGCTACACGAGGGCTAATTAGACCGGAGCCTATAGTTTAAAGCTGTTTCAGAACGGCTACAAATATCCATTCCAAGAGTGGGACTCGAACCCACAGGATCTCAATCGAATGCAAGCGCACTAACCATTCGACCATCACCTGGCACCTGTAAAATGATTAAATTAACACATAGCGCTTAGCTTTTAGTTCAAACATAGTAATGTGTTACTGTTGAAAATTTCATTGAAATGAATTTAAGACTTTTTAAGTAATTAGATTTCCCAATTACAAAAATAACTGAAAAATTAAATTTATGGCAAAGGCATTTAAAGGTTTCACCTCCAGTCTTTAAAACATCACTTCTAGTTTATTAAATTGGCCATATCTTCTCTTCCAACAATGATACGAATAAAAAGAAGGCACTTTTAGAAACTTAAAAGACTGCCTTTTTAAATAAAACAATAAAAAAGATTTCGAAAATTATAACAAAACTTTCATTCCATTGTAGACTAATTTTTAAATAGCAATAAAATAGATTGCATAATTTTAAATATCATAAAATGCAATCTATTTCCAATCCAGTGGCAAACTGAAAATAAAAACAT
>OU015498.1:176121730-176170385 GCA_907164885.2 Dolomedes plantarius | reverse complement strand
GTTCGTGAAACTCGATTCTCGTTAATAATCGTTGAGAGGATTTTAAGAAAATCTCACTAACGACATGTTACTCATTCACTAAGCGGTTTTTAAAGTTGATTTCTGAATTCAAAACCTCTGTATCTCTCGACCTCACAAAGTGGCGTCTGTTTTCGATTCTGCTCAGTGCATAGTCTGGAAATAATAATCACTCTATCAGCTTGACGGTCGATCATTTAGGTAATATAGCTAGATCGAAGATATGTTACGATAAATTAATTTTTTTTTCTCTTCTCTTAATCGCTCTGCCGATGTTCCATCTGAATGATCCCATTCAGGGAAAAAATACATTTTGTCTGTGCTGTGTGCTTTATTTAGGAAATAAATGCTTTTTTCGTTTTTAATAAGGCTCAATAAGAAAAAGGCTGATTATTTTTTTTTTTTGAAAGCTTTATTAGAATTTTTGGGCAATGTTTTATTGATGAAGACAAGTCGTGCTTCGTTAATAAGAATCCGTCTGAACTCTTTGGAATGCATGACTGCAGTTTTTCGTTTCGTATAAGCATAGAAATGTAAGAATCCAAATAAAAGGGATGCGCTTGGAAGACAAGACGGTCAGTATTATTTTTGTGACTGGGACTATACGAACTGAAAAAATAAATAACTGATATATTTTTCAACTCGAAATGTAGCATTCAACATTCGAGACCACTATAGGATGGTTTGACGTCGAACATATGACCTACGTTAAACTTAAAACTGTCCAAAGTAGGGTATACTTCCAGAATAGGGACAATCATTTTAGATCAGCGGTTCCTAACCGGTGCTCCGAGAGAAGGGATCCGCGAGGTCAGGAGTGATTAAAAAAATAAATAAATAAAAAGTTTCATCATTTCAAAACTACCGCGAATTGAAACAATTTTTTGAAACTGGAAGCAAAATAAATTTTAGTTCCTAATTTTTTTGTTCAAATTCTGAAAATTCCCGTATTTCTTCTGCTTTCTCACGTTTTGACTAAGGAAAAAAATCCTTATTCTGGTTAAAAATGTCTTAATATATTTTCTGTAACTCACTCTCAGCATCGCCGCCATTTGACAGCTCGTAAAGCCAATGCGAGAAGAAAAACCTCGTTCATTTTTACCATGTTTTTATTAACTAGCTTTCTTGTTTGTTTGTTTGTGTGTTTGTCCAGTACAAATCTTGCAATCGATTTTTAACCAACTTCCCGACTAGCTAGACATTTGAAACTTTTAGAATAGCTCAGAACACAATGACAATGCATTATTTTAATACTTTTAGCCATCTTTAAGCAGTATTGAATTCATTTTCAGTTAATTTTGTTTTGTAGAAAGGTGCAGCCATCTATCGGCCGGGACGGGAACGAAAAGTTAAACGCCAGTTAACTTCCAATTCTCGAGCTAAACGATTGATTACACATTTAATACCCCTTTATTATGCATTTGATCATTTTCTTTCAAGTTGATGGGATAATTCATCAAAAAATTTTTAAAGTATTTATTAATACATAGAATTGTCAAGTTTATATGATTCAACAGAAAATTTAAAAACATGGTTTATAAAAAGTTCTTTTTATCTTGTAATTATTGAGTTTTCGTAAGCTTTTATGTTTGTTATGAAGTTTTCTTTTAGGTTAAATTTGTTATTCAGTTTATTTGTCACTTTTTATTAAAGTTGTTTATAACGAATAGTTTTATCTACAAATAAAACCCATTTTTGCCTCTCAAAGGAAGGGTTGGGAGAGAGTCTAGGATATATATATATATATATATATATATATATATATATATATATATATATATATATATATATATGTGTATATATATGTATATATGTGTATATATATGTATATATGTGTATATATATGTATATATGTGTATATATATGTATATATGTGTATATATATGTATATATGTGTATATATATGTATATATGTGTATATATGTATATATGTGTATATATATGTATATATGTGTATATATATGTATATATGTGTATATATATGTATATATGTGTATATATATGTATATATGTGTATATATATGTATATATGTGTATATATATGTATATATGTGTATATATATGTGTATATATATGTATATATGTGTATATATGTATATATGTGTATATATATGTATATATGTGTATATATATGTATATATGTGTATATATATGTATATATGTGTATATATATGTATATATGTGTATATATATGTATATATGTGTATATATATGTGTATATATGTGTATATATGTGTATATATGTGTATATATGTGTATATATGTGTATATATGTGTATGTATATGTGTATATATGTGTATATGTATATGTATATATATATATATATATATATACACACACACACACACAGTGGTACCTCGACTTACGAGATTTTTGAGATACAAGCAGTATCTCGACCATTTTTTTGCCTTGAGTTGCGAGCTAAAATTTGGGTTACGAACCAGTTTCAGATACCCCACCGATAGTTCGCGGAACGAACGTCATGTTACGTTGTCGTTAAATGGGCACATGAGAAGCATATATTATTTACAACCTTTATGTACAATTATTATATAATTATATACATATTATTCTGCGACTACTTTCCAATCTTAAACCGAAAGATTAACTCTCAACAATTATCATAGGGGGCAGCTTGTTCTGCGTACACTTGAGTCGCCCTCCGAAACCGAACAGCGTCCAACATCTCATTTTAAAAACATTCTGAAAGAGGAAGATGAAACAGACCTCATTGGACAATTTTTTTTATCGAAAACCCCGCAGATGAAAGTGAGGAAAGTGTGACGATAAGAGCAAAAATCAGCGAGTAAGATTCAATTATTCAGTTCATCCTTTCTCCTCCACCTCCGTCAGTAGTCGTCTGATCTCCACAGTACATGTTGTACATTATGCTTAATAAAACAAGTTTATTGCAGTACAGTCTATTGTATTGTGTTTTTAAACAATGTTATTTATAAATACATTTTTCTTATTTAAAAACCCCAAAAACAAACTGCGGTTTTTTTTTTGGGGGGGGAGGGGGCGGAACTTATTAATTTCATTTCAGTGGGGGAAAATTTATTTGACATACGAGTAATTCGAGTTACGAGCTCCGTCACTGAACGAATTAAACTCGTAAGTCAAGTCACCACTGTATATATATATATATATATATGACAAGTGGTCCCTGATCAACAAAAGGTTAGGAATCACTGGTTTAGAACGAGTGAACCAGAATCTCCTGAAGAGGATGCGGATTGGTAGATTTTGACTCAATGAAAAGGGTTAAAAATAGGTGGGAGTTGACACTTGCAAATTACCGAAAAGGTATGTGAAAGATATACCGTTTTTATGACATTAAATCATTGATTTTGTAATTTCTTTTAATGTTTCTGTGTGATAGGATGCATTGTTTCATGAACGGAAATGGAAACATAACCAATTAGACTTTTACTGAATACGTTTTACCTCATTTTTATTGAAATACGTTTTACTTATAAAGCGAGGCGGTCATTCAGTGGTCGTTTTAAGTCGAGACAATAGGATCAGCAGCAGTTTCGTTGATATACCAGGAGGGCCAGATATTTTTTATTGTAGAATTTATATATTCACTGAGTGGGCGTAATGGCCCAGTTGGCCAGAGCAGCGGGCCAGTGATCTGAACGTCTCTGGTTCGATGCTCGTCTCTGCAAATCCACAGCCGTGTTCACTAATGGTGGCTAGGGCACATAAAATATGTCATGGCTGCAATGCCCTCCAAGTTCTCAAATTTACCTCTGGAGACGTAGGGTCAAGTGTTCCGATCTTGTCACTTGACTCGGTTCAAAATTACGGGACCAGCCCATAGGGGGATAATGCTGGTCCACCTAAAAGGTGCTCCCAGAAAAGTGGTCAGCAAAAACCGCGGTGTTAAATGGCGGTAAGGATAATGTCCAAGAAACCGTTCGCCGCATTGGAAGAAGAATGTATCCAGTGAATCTTCTATTATCTGGCCACTCTTTTTCGCGACCATAACTGGCCGCCATAGAGAAGTTTCCCTACATATATATATATAATTTCCAAACTATTGTAATGAAGCTTTAGGTAAATGTTTTGCAAAACTTTTAAACAGAATAAAACGGAGTAATTGCCATTTCAAATAAATTGACAAATAGCACAGTTTGATCTTTTTTTTTTCAATAATTTTCTTATGGAAACTCTCTTGCCAAGCCCTTTTTTGGGACCCACTGTTTACAACGATAGCTTAACTCGTTTGGGAAACCGAAAGAATAATAACATATCTGCGATAAGCATCTCCCTAAGTACATTTTCGTTAAATCTTAACGCTTGATTACACCCCAAAGCGTTAACAGTTCGACGAGAAAAATTTTGTAGACAATGAATCGTTCAACTAAGCTGAACACACAATTACCTGAAAACTATTCAACACTAGTTAGTTACCGAGCAACTTCATTAGTCATTTTCCTAGGCGATTGTTTGCTTATATTCTGATTACGCGGGATCGTATACATCGCTTAATGGGAATTTAATGACAAAAGATTGTAAACAAAACGCTTGCGAGTTATATTCGGTTTCTGTTTTATTTCTTACCTTGCTTTTTTTTGTGAAATCGAAAATTGTCCACGCCATGTTGATGAATGCTTGCTAAGTTAGTTTGCTTAAGAATGAGATGTATCGATTTCTGTAACTGTGAATTCTAATGATGCCTAACGAACCTGCATGTTGTCGCAAGAGTTGTTTTGAATTGTCATTTAAGATCACTTTGGCGATTTAATTGGCAACCCGTTTTGATTTGCATCGTTCTCAGATAAGAATCTATTGAATTTTTTACCCTCTCATTTGTTTTAATGTTATTTTTATCTATTTTTCCGATTGATCTCGTTAACAGAAAATCGCCAGTGAGGAACTGTTATGAATCAAGAACATTCTTTTAGAATATACTGTGAAACTTCTCTAAGGCAGCCAGTAATGGTTCCGAAAAAAAAGTGGCTGTTTTGAGGGGTGGCCGGCTGGAGGAGTTTCACTGTATATGTCAACCGTCGGTCCTTTATAGACGTGATGTGGCCAATTTATGTAACTTTTGGACATGAGCCTCAGATTCTTCCGTTTGTGCTTTCTTAGAATAAAATATATATTAGCGTGAAATGCTAGGAAAACACTGCTATTGCAAACGAAGGAGAAAAATGTTGATACAGAAAAAAAAAAATAACACGCATTGCACCCTGGAAACCTTTTGCTTTCTTACTCCTTCGTTGTGCTGCCAGTGCTTTTGAAAAATGATTGTTTACTATTCATTTGAATCCATCAGCTTTGTTAGTTTTGCATATCAAACAATGAGCCCATGAGTCTAACTGGGGAAAAAAAAACGATCTACTCGAAACGTTTCCAAGGGTAGTGATGATTTCTGATACTGATGCTTACGCAGTCTAATTTGTAAGATCCCTTTTGCTGGTGATTAACACCCTGACATAGTTAACTTTTCATTCGCCAAGTGGTTGCAAATTCCAATGAGTGTTCATACATATTTCTGTGGCGTTATGGCAGATGCTAATATGAACGAAAAATTCAATTTTATGTTTTAAGTTGATATGTCACACTTAAAATTGGTTCTTTAATGTGGCAAAAGCTGATAGCGGAATTATGAAATAATACTAAATTATTCGTATTGGTAAATGCTGTTATGTATAAAAGAGGTTATCATATACTGGGTGCAATTCGTCTTCACTGCCCAGTCTATTTCGATAGCGCGCCGAACTATGGCTAATTCCTAGCCACCCGGTTCCCTCAGAAATCACCGAGAATACGCTGGATTAAGGAACGTAAAACAAGCACCTTTATTCTTTAACGTATTTACACATTTACATTAACTCCATATGAGTTTTGCACCTCCAGTGCATGCATGGCCTCCAGCCAAATCAATTAATTCACCAAACAAATCGCAATCCCCGCCACGTGGCTTCTCCGCACACGTACAACGCTGGTCCGAGACAAAATCGAGAACCGTCAAGACCGGACCCCTGTCTCTCTCTCTCTCCCGTCTCGACACTAGCTTGCTCTCCTGCACCGCCGAACACCAGTCCAAAACCGGTTCCCCGGCATACCTCCGGAAATACCTCCAGCAAACCATCTGCACATCCGGTCCTGGTTGTCATCTGTTTACCAGAGAGCTGGCACGCCTCTTGATTGATTACCTGTACTCGCCTCTGGTAAACATTCAAAACTGAAAAGAAACTTCACCAAATTTTATATATAATATACCGGGGGTTAAGCAGAGGGCCCGCCGCCATCACAGCTCCTCCCCCCTTTAAAGGCTTTTTTATACATAAAAAAGTCTAATGGAAAGTTCGGTAGGTCCCTTTAGGTATGCCCACACGAAACATTTCCAAAGAGGTCAATACCATTTGGCTTTCTTCAGCCCTAACTTCCTAGAGTCAATTTCCGCCTACTTTAGAAATTTCCCTCGAAAAAGCCCTAAACTGCACTCAGTCTGGGACACATCATTCCTAAACCTGCACTCCGAATACTTTTCGAGAGTGAAAAACATTAATTCAATTTCCAGTAAGATATGCAGATATTCATTACACTGTTATTACATTAGCTAAACACATAATAAATTCATACATGATTAAGACAAACAAAATACTCATAATGCACTAAAAAACTTACGTTAACAATTTCATACTGAAAACAAAAAAAAACATAGCCTCAAGGCCATTCTATCTGCAGATAACCTTCTCGGTTCCATTGTACACTTAAGGGCGGTTAGCACCCGTACCTTTCGGCCAGTCATAGCCGACAACGTACCCTAACTTGTTTAGCTTCTATTCGCCAACAAATTAAGCACTTTCATTTAACATATTTTAGCATAGGTAGTACAACAATACATTACTCTAATCTTAACTTAATTACAAACATTACCACAATTTCGACCATATTTCAATTATCGACTATATCTTAACCTAGTTGCAATAACATGAAACAAAATATTACTCAAAGACACCTTAAACAAAGAAACATTACTCAAAAAAAACACAGTTAACACAACATACATTGATCACAACATTAACCAATTAAAAATTTCACAATTGCTTTGTAAACTTCTCTAAAAGCAAAAACACATCATCGTGGATAACGATTACCAAATATAGTGGACAAAATTAAACTTATATTTCTTACTAAATATTAGTTATGCAATTCTTACTATTTCATTAAACATTCGGCATTACAAGATCATTAACTATTCGACATTCAGTTGGTCCTGTAACCCACGGAACATAAATTCTCCTATCCAAACGCGCGACTCAATCGGCCTCTTTCCACTCGATTGGCCAGGAAACCGAAACTCACAGTTGAGCCCACATTTATTTCTACACTAGGATTCCACAATTCCATTAGGTGTTTTTACCTGACATAGAGTCATAACAAACTCACTCGTTTGGTTCCTTTTCTATCAAGAACAAAATTGCATTGCAGTACATTAATGACAGTCTTTCTGAGGCCTTCCACCGGCTTACACAAAAAGCGCCATAGGACCTTTCACCAAAAGAAAATCATTCTACTAATTGATCACAATCGTTATACTAATTTAACATAAGGTAATTTACATAATTTGCCTAAATCCATTCTCATACTATGAGGTCATGTTTTACCAACATATATGCACTTTAAATTTCACAAAAATCATCACATAAAAGATTATACACTACAATTTACTCAATTCAACATTCTGGTATAAAATCATACAAAAAAAAACCAATACACATAATTATTACACATACATTTTTGGGTCACTGTTTCACTCAGCATTTAAATTCTCCCTTGACCCTCAAAATCTCAACTGAGAATTTAAATTTTCCCAAACTTGCTTTCTTTAAATTTGGAGTTAACCCTCCTCGTAGCATCCCGCTTACGCTGAATTTTCGTGGAAACCCTGTCACACGACCCCCTAAATTCATCCTGTCTATTAATCTTCGCCCTCGCGAATATTTGCAACTTTCGGTTTTTCCTCGGTCTCCCGAAATTGCTAGGCTGCCCTTCTGAGTATTTCGTACCCATTTTCATTTTGAATTTAACAGAATGTCGTCTTCCCCTAAACTTCTTCTTGAACTTGACAAAACCCTGGCGTCCCGTCTTTTGACTATGCTTTACGCCATTCGGTTTCTTTCTAGACAACGGACCTTTCCCCCTAGTTTTGCTCAAGCCCCAAAACATTTTAAACTTTGCTTTCTTGCACTTTATTCCACTCGCCTTTTCGCGACGCTGTTTAGTCCTTATCACTACCGGATGTAATTTCCCTTTGAACTCTTTACAATGGAGTATCCCAATCTTAGGTAACCTCCCTCTCAAAATGTTTCTACTCGGAAACCCCGTCCTTCTATTTTCTACAGGGATTCTCTCCCCCTCAACAGCATTGTTTAGGTTTCCCCTAAATTCCGTCAAAATCTGACCATCCATTTTAGACGAACTTTCGACCCTTTCGCGGTCCGTGTTTTCCCGAATGCCATTGTCTAATCCCTGGAGAGCAAATTCTAAACCGTCCCTCGGCTCAACTTTTTCGACTACATTCATCACAGCCTGACATGCACTTATAGTCCCTTCCACTTGTAAAGAACCTGATGAATGGACTCTCGGACAAAGGTCCATCCCTCTCTGTGTGCGGTCAGTTACACAAAACTCGGGATTCAAGTCCTCTAAAACCTCGGCTGACTCAACGAAACTAACTTTTCTCACTTCGAGCTCACAAATGTTAGAGTCGCTTTGAGACAATATTTCTCTTTTATCTAGGCTACTTTCTTCACACAAATCTACATTCATTTTCCCACATGTCTCTACATGCGTGAATTTGCAGAGCGAGTTATCTATTTCCCTCCTATCTGGGCTAGTTTCCTCACACAAATCTACATTCATTTTCCCCACTGTCTCTACATTCACGGATTTGCAGAGCGAGTTATCTATTTTACTTCGATTTCCTACACCCGAATTTAAGCCTGCTTGCTCAATTACAAAGATTTCCTTATTTTCCCACACTTCCCTCGAACTGCTCAAAGTATCTCCGGCAACCAACTGGCTACAGAATTCCTTATTTTTAATTTTGCCTCGAGTACTCGCGCTTCCGAAATTCCCAGCTTCCACCTCGCTGAAATTTCCCAACACATTCTCTACATTTTTTTCTCTACCCAGAGATTTAACCTTTTGCTCTACGCAAATTTTCCCCTCAATTTGACTTTCGACACTTTTCTCAATTTTAGTGACTCCGACCTTCCTTATTAAACCTCTACTTTCTCTATAGGAATTTACAGCCTGTAATTTTACCCTCAGGTACTCCAATTCCCCCGATTTAATAAATCTAGTTGATTGATCTAAAGCATATTTCGCCTCACAGTCTAGGTCGTATTCTAGTCTCTCGAAGATTCCTTTATCATGTCTCACAAAGAATTCTTTATTCGACTCGAAAACCTCGAAGATATTGTCTATTATGGCTTTCTGACTAATGTCTAAACTTTCTCTCTTTCTTATCAAAGCTAATTCATAGGCCCTATTCAATTGCTCATACTTCTCTTCCCAAATTTTACTCGCTTCTCTTTCTTTCTGTTCTAGAATTCCTTCTAGACACGCCTTGGTCCCTACTTCACTGTAATTTTCTGCTCCAATGATTCGTCGGACAATTACTATTTTTTTATCATTTATCGACGCCTCAACGTCCAAATTATCGGCCAAAGCCACAAGAACAATTTTAGTCTGTCTAATTAGAAGAACTTCCATTTTCCCAAACTAAAAGATTTACCACAGTATTCACAATAACTTATTTCTAACCCAATGCCGTACACTCAATACGCTCACAGAAATACACATGTAATTTCACATGCCCTACTTAACACAGAAATATAGGACAGGTACTAGATATAACGACACTAAATATTGTCACCTTTGAGCTTTCACTTATACACATAAACTGGTACAATTAATCACAAGCGATCCTATCCAATTACATAACAATAGCTAGAACATATATCACAATATATTATCAAACATATAAAAGAAACACACATGTATCACATTATATTATAGCATAAAACACTCAAATTGCTTATACACTTCTAGAATAACACTAATACAAATATACTATTTCAAATCAGCGTTTTGTCCCACACTGAGTACTTTCCTGTGCACCAAGGCACTGTGCGGTTTCCTACAAACACTCGCACAAATTCAATTCATTAAACACTTTCTATTTAATAAACCCAAAAGAAAACACTTTTCTTCTTTTTTTCCGCACAACACGTGCCCGTGAGATTCCCTGTGGATTTACTCACAAAGGTTTGATTAACCAAAATCACTTTTAGAAAAAACTAACTACTAATGTCTACTAAGACTACTACATTTACCCGATCTCTATCAGGATTTCACACCTGTTCTTCTCGAACAAATTTTCACTAAACCTTCACTGGTTTAACTTTCGGACTTCTCAAAGAAGCGCTGAAATTATCTTTCTAAATCCCCTGAATTATTAGACTAATTCCAACCAGTCACTAATTCCAACCCCACAATTTACTGCCCCTCGACAATTATCGCGCAGACCTCTTTGGAAGATTTCAAATGAGCTTACCTTTCCTGCTGTCGCATCCAGCTGTACACGCTGATCGAATTTTCTTGCACAGGTTCCACTTCTTAAGAACAACTTCCGTCAGGCTACACGTCTCGCTGCTAGTATTTTTCGCAGGTTCTAGTTGACTGCTTGCATCGGCGGATTCCCTTGGCTATCCTCGCCAGTACCGCCACTGCTTCACCTCCTCCGTGGATCCTCACGTATTTCACAAACACATACGTAGAATCCCACCGCTGCCACCAGCTATCATATACTGGGTGCAATTCGTCTTCACTGCCCAGTCTATTTCGATAGCGCGCCGAACTATGGCTAATTCCTAGCCACCCGGTTCCCTCAGAAATCACCGAGAATACGCTGGATTAAGGAACGTAAAACAAGCACCTTTATTCTTTAACGTATTTACACATTTACATTAACTCCATATGAGTTTTGCACCTCCAGTGCATGCATGGCCTCCAGCCAAATCAATTAATTCACCAAACAAATCGCAATCCCCGCCACGTGGCTTCTCCGCACACGTACAACGCTGGTCCGAGACAAAATCGAGAACCGTCAAGACCGGACCCCTGTCTCTCTCTCTCTCCCGTCTCGACACTAGCTTGCTCTCCTGCACCGCCGAACACCAGTCCAAAACCGGTTCCCCGGCATACCTCCGGAAATACCTCCAGCAAACCATCTGCACATCCGGTCCTGGTTGTCATCTGTTTACCAGAGAGCTGGCACGCCTCTTGATTGATTACCTGTACTCGCCTCTGGTAAACATTCAAAACTGAAAAGAAACTTCACCAAATTTTATATATAATATACCGGGGGTTAAGCAGAGGGCCCGCCGCCATCACAAGGTAATACTTGGTCCCTAATTGAATATTTTAGTCCCTAACTGAAAATTTTCATTGAAGACCAGCCATATGCTTGAGGTTGAATATGAATATTAACTAAAGAATATTTAGATTGAAAAACTTAATCGGGCGATTTTATATTTCACAACAAAAGTTACTTTTTTAATTTGCCCGAAAACATGAAAAAAAGGACATATCAATATCTGCCATAATGCCATAGATTTTTCTCTCATTTGGAGACTGTGAAAGTAATATATTTTTGATTCACCAAAAAATGATACATTTCAATGAACTTTCACATCGCTATCATTTCTTTGTCCCCCTCCAAAAGATCAAAAGTTGTTATAGAAAATAACGTTAACGTGATAGTTAGTATCTGCCAAATGGGTTATAAATTCCAAACTTTCTTATGGGTATTTTTTTTACGTGATCTATTTTTAACTCACCCCAAAAATATGAGAAAATATCAAGATCAATGTATTTAGATGATTTTAATATATTTTATAACAATGAAAAACATGACGACGGATTCCATCTACTATGTTTTCATGGATTCAGTTTGTTTTCCAAACTTCGCGGATGAATACGTGTATCCAAAAAGGTAACGCGCCCGTCCTACTTCTTCACCTTAAACGACACGAAACAACTCGTTTATTTCAGTTAATCACCTTAAACTCATTATGACTTAATGGAAGTAGACCATTGCTATGCGTCGTGATTCGCCTTTTTCATTTGCTTCCACTTCATTCCAAGAGAACGATCGTGGCAGAGACCTTGTACTCTCCAAGGAAGCCGATACTTCTATTCATAACTGAGCCGCTCACTTGCCGAATAGGTTATGTCTGTAAAACAAAAAAGGGGAGAAAAGTGATAAAATTATAGACGTTGTTTTTTAAATTTTCTCAGAAAATGTAAATAAACATTGTAGAATGTAAGATTGCAGATGGAGCTTTTATCTGACGACATAGAAGATAGAATATCCTCGGAGTCATCGTTATTATTATGGCAATTTTTTAGTGACTAGGGGGGGGGGAGTAATAACATCCAATTCAGTCTTCAAATAATTTTTTGATTACAGAAAAAATTGAAATAATTATTTAATAATTCACGAGTACTTACTTAGGCAGCTGTTAGACTGTCACGGACTCGTTTATTTTACTTTTTTTGTCATGAAACCCTAAACCATTGACCGTAATCATCCAGTTCTTGCTTCTGCGTTTGAATTGCATTATTGCAACGATTTGCATTAGAGTATGGACTTCACTTGACTGACTTCTGAAAAAAAAATGACTTATTATGCGATGGCCCCAAAAGTATTGTCATTGAGTGGTGTTAATCATTATTATTTGGGGAATTTATTCTGAATGTTGAAAGTGAGGCGTCCATCAAGTGCTTTGACGCTAAAATTTCAAAAAGTGGACTTAACCTATTTGGCTTGTGAACAGTTCATATATGTATTTGTCAATATGTCATTCGATAAACAGAAAGAGGAAATTCTCCCGTTGCTTAACAAGATTGCGATGTCAGTGGATGCAACCATTTTATTTGAGAACATTCAAGTAATGTATCTGTTAACTGGGATTTTCTTTCGTTTTGTAATACATGCTTTTACGTATGATTGATTCCCTTTTATTCATTGCAAGTTAAATATGAGAAAATCGCAAAATTGAAAAGATTTCGCTATAAAGACGTCAGCTGGGAATAATGTAGGGAAAGTGTATCCTTGTACCTGCCGACACCTCTGTTTCGAGGGTAACGATCATTGCATACTTAGCACCCTTATCACCCCATTTAGGCATGCTTCGATAGATCGGGATTGTTACTGGAATGGAACCAGTTTTGCTCTTGAATGCCTCTTCTTTGTTTTGATAAATCCAAAATATTCATTCAGACAGTTTTAGACTGAAAGGTTTATAAAATTCTGTGTTTTATCACTGCTGAATCCTGCAGTGAAAGAAAACCCGCAGTACCCTATTTGGAGAAATAACGCATTAGTAGATATATATATATATATATATATATATATATATATATATATATATATATATATATATATATATATATATATATATATATATATAATTTTTTTTTTTTTTAAACAACTCCATCGAAGATTTCGAACAGCTGTAAAAAGCCAACGGTCACTCGAGAGGAAAGTTTTCGATCACTTTGAACTGAAATAATGTACGCTAACTTCTTTAAGACAGGTTCTTACTTAAAAAGGTAAGGGATGAAGACTCTTGATGACGCTAGTCTGTAAAAATTCTATTAACGTCCCGAGTTTCATTCCTGTATGTACTACTGTTGCTTAATATTGTTCCTTTTCCATAATGAAAGCCCCAATTTTTTTTAATGTAAAAGTAAATAATTTTTTTAATATAGAAAAAAAAATCCTTTTCGTACGCTTGTGGTTTTTAGTTTTTTTCTAATATTTCTCTTATTTGGAAGTACTACAAAGTTTATTTCATTAATTTAGATGAGGGATGGGGAGGTTGTTAAAGTTACGAAAAAGTGACACCTGGAAGCGTTTGTCTAAAAATGTTTCATAGGTGGCCTAATTTACCTGTAGCAGTCTTCTTTCTACCCTGAGGTACCATCGCTGTATTTTTTTTTCTGCCGTTGCAGTGCCGATGGCCGAATGGCTAGGGTGCTGGCATTCGGTATCAAAGTTTGTGGGTTCGAATTCCACTCTTGGCATGGACGTTTGTAGCCGTTCGGAATCAGCTTCAAGCAGTATGTCCCAGTCTAATTAGCCCTCGTGTAGCAAAAATTGACCGTAGCGCTCAAAACCAAACCAAATCTGCCGTTGCACTTAAGAATTTTAAAACGTGTTTCTTTCCCCCTCCCTGCTTTCGATCTCTTTTCATTGCGATTAGTTTCCATAACAACGGTGTCTCTAAACACAGATGAAAGGAAAAGCCTTATTGCTTTATCTTATCGTCTGGCCACCTTTCTTTATCTCCGCCTTGCTTGCAATTGCCAATTGATCGGGTGTGATGTAGCAAAGGATTCTGTTTACAACCTTCCATTATAATTTCTCCTTACGACCGATTTTCGCAACTAATGGGATTAGACAAATACAGAACGCTTCCGAAAATGAAGGAACCGCGCTGTCTTATTATTGATAAGGAATTTTAAACCCGTCAATAAAATTGAGTATAGCATGACGAATAGCAGCCATCTTAAAATTTGCTATTTGTTCATGACCTCAAGCATTTCGCCCAATCGTGACCTACCGACATGCTTTGGGCGTGAAAAAAATAACGCTAAAATAGCTCGAAATTCTCATTGCTTCTCATGTGTGTGATTTGTATAATAAGCTCTTAAAATGATAAATATAAATTGTATGTTTAATTATTGAGATATGTATCGTGATAGCTATCGAAAAACCGGCTGGATTTAAATTCTAAGAATTCCACCGAATGGGTGAAAGCTTTAAAATCATGAAAGAGAAAGTCTTATCACCTGAGGTGAAGCAAAAAAGTGTTCGGGGCATTTCTTTTCTACATGGCTTCAGGCCCGGAAGAAAGTGTTGCAACTCGTTTTTCTAATGCCTCATCGGAGGAATATTTTCTTTTCTCTCTCACCTTGGAGCACTGTCGAATAGCAACAGCTCTATCAAACGACTTTACGCATCACGTACAATGGCGAGATGTTGATCACACGTATCTTGGCGAAAAACTTTGCTTAATTTGGCGTTAAATCTCTTTGAAAAGTGGTATTCTTTTAAATGCGATTAAATTCTTTTACGTTACTTCGATGTTGACCTAGAGAACTTGTAGAAGAATCTTTGGGTTGAAAATTTCCTTATAATGTAACTAACCTGTTTAGATTCTTTTTTTCAGAATTGAATTGTAATTTTGCGAGAAGGAACTACTTATCTTTTATTCTAAATTATAATAACAAATGACGCGAGCGTTGGGAATGTTTTGTGATCATAGTTTAGGGGTGGTTCCGTCAAACACAGAAGCTTAACTAAAGTCGAATATGTTTGTTAAAGAATCGATTCATTAAGCTGATTATAATGAATGCAGTTTTTCACTCATTGTTTGGAACAAAACGTTGAATATCTTTTTTGATTTAATAAAATTAATGGAACGATTATACATGGAATTGAATGAATGTATTGTTTAAGATAGATACATTTGTTGGATATTGAAAGAAATCGATCACTATCTTTGGAATAATTCGCAAACATCATTCGGATGATTTTGTAACTTATGTAAAAAAAATCAGCCATAGCGTAATCAAAAGCGAGTTTGGGGTTGGGTATTTCATTACAGATTGAACATTTTTTTAGTTAGTTTAAAATTTAGTATGTTGTCAGTACTGGTGCAAACCTAAACACTCTATTACTGTTATTGTCTATTATTGTTAATGTCTTATTGTAACATATAATTCGCCTAATCTGATGCAGCTATTCGTGTTGCTTTGACTCTAAGGCTAGGAGCCCACTGGCGATTATTTCAAAGCAACTTTTTAAACACAAAAATGAAGCACATTGATTCTTTTGGTAAAGCGCCCATTGGCGATTTTTCAGTTGGGGCAACTAAAGAATTCCAACATGTTTGATTCTATGGGTGATGAAACTGTTGCCGGTGAAAATAGATCATGTTGGTTTAGATAGGACCGCCCTCAGTGGTGATTATTTAGATGCTTGCAATAAATCTGATCGAGGCAAATCATAGAGGGCGTGTTTGGATAATCCAGGGGTCGGCAACCTTTTTTACTAGGAGGGCATATTTCAGAAATTCGGCAGTTCGGCGGGCACCGCTGGTTGAAGAGGAGGAGGTAGGATTAATATTTAAACATGAAAAATATTAATGCGACATAAATTTTCAATATATAAAACCAAATTTTAATTTAAACAAAATAATTGTAAAATTGGTAATTAATGCGGTATCTGACATCGCAAATCTGCGGCCAACTCTTTGTAATGTGGCACATAAGTTGAATTCCCAGTTCTCAGGCATTTTTCCAAATGAGTGTTAGGGAAGCTTGATCGGAACTTTGATTTTCAGTATTTCCTATTGGGAAAACAAAGATTCACAAGCATTTGTCGACGCGCAAAGAGTTCAATTTCAGAGCAGGAAAGAAAGCTGACTCACAGCGAGGAGAGAGCGACCCTGTAGAGAGAGCAGGCTGCTCAGTTTTTGATTTTTACGGTTTCACGATTTAAAAATTTTTTTTGCTAAAATTATTCATCACAACTATGAGCGTTTGTTGTTAAATAACTAAAATTTAGCTATTTCAACGGCGGGCACTTTAAAATTGTTTCGCGGGCACTGCGTTGCCGACCCCTGGACTAGTCCGATTCACGAGGAGTTGGTAACATATATTTTCTTTTATCTTTGCTCCCTTCGTTCAAGAAATTTAACGAAGATAAAAAATTCACTGCTCGAACCGAGATAATGAACGTTATGAGACGTGTTCGTTTGTCGGGGAGTCACAGTCACCACGATGAAACTCCGTTTAGAAACCCATTGTTTCGGGAGCAAAGCGGTTGGAATAACAATTCATTATATTGCAGCACTTCGCATTAAAGTGGGCAATATTAATATTCAAGATTTTCTCCGGGGCAAATTAAAAACCCCTTGCAACCTGGAACTCCGACACACGAGAGGCTTGGGATAACGAGTCGGAAGCTTTATCCATTTTATCTTTGTAATAAAATATATATATATATATATATATTAGTTTAAAACAAATTTACTTACAAACATTTTTTTGTAAATAATTTTAATATGTATTTTATTTGCAAATTTTCAAGAAATTTTTTTATTTACCTTGAAGTCACAGCTAATCTTTCCTGCGGTGGTATAGCCAAATGTAATCTTGTATTTTGTAAGAAATACTGGGCCCCACTAATAACAACAGGTTGTCGAAATTTTCAAGGCTCATCCGAAAGTAGTTGAAAAATTTTGTTGGATATACTCTTAAAGTTTCAAATAATTTATAAAATTGCCCATCAAATAATCTCCTACTTATTATTGGATGGACCCAAAATCTTCTGTGGTTTTGTTTACGTTTTCGCCTTAGAGCGAGGGCACAAACACATGCAGCTTCCACGAAATCCATTTTCAGACTGAGTGCAAAGCAACTATTTAGTCAGCAGTGTGCGCTTGCCGAAGGTATCCGGTAACTTTCTAGTGACTAAACTGTTTAATCGCCCAAATTAAAAGTTGCCAGTGGCCCACTGGCTAAAAATTTCAGTCCTGGCTATTTTAAATTTAAAAATTTTAAATTTTAAATACTAAAATTTTAGCAGCTAGGGGCTAAATAATCACTAGTGAGCGAGGTCCTATCTAAACCAACGTGATCTATTTTCACCGGCAACAGTTTCATCACCCATAGAATCGAACATGTTGGAATTTTTTAGTTGCCTCAACTGAAAAATTGCCAAAGGGTGCTTTACCAAAAGAATCAATGTGTTTCATTTTTGTGATTTAAAAAGTTGCTTTGAAATAATCGCCAGTGGGCGCCTAGCCTAAAGCGGACTGTATCCGAACAGGGTCATTAACAGCCGATTTGATTACAGGTGTGGAATAATAACTATCGAATCTTTATTTCATTCCATTTTATTTTCGTATTCTTTTGATTTATAGTCGTAATTTTTCTCTCCTTTTTTCTGAAGGATTTTTATACAAGCTACGACCAGTAAAAGTGATTTGTGCGCAAAAGAAAATTGTTTTGTGATTGAAAAAAATTGTTGAGTAAAACACTACATCAGTTGTTCCTAACCTTTTGGGGATCAGGGACCACTTGCTAAAAAAAAAAAATATATATATCGGGGATCGTCTCCTAATTGATCCTTTTAGAGGCAAAAATAGGTTTTATTTTCTGAATAAACGCAAGCTATGCGTGATAAACAGCTTTAATAAAAAGTTACAAATAAACTTAATAACAATAATAAATTTAGCGTACAAGAAAATTGAACATCAAAGCCTACTAAAACTTAAAAATGAACGAAATTTTCAGCTCGCATTTGCTTTACTTGCCGTAAAATGACTGTGACGCAGCTCGTCCTGCGTCACAGAAAATATGACACTTTAATGTAGAACAAGGATTTTCTCGTACTCGGAAAAGTCACAAAGCGGAAGAAATATAGGAATTTTTAGAATAGAAACAAAATATTGGGAACTAATTTTTTTTTTTCTCCCAGTTTAAAAAAACTGTTTCGATTTGCAGTCGTTTTGGAACGATGAAACCGTTTATCATTCTTGACCCTGCTAACCCTTTCTTGGTTTCTCTTGGACTGTACCGGTTAAAAAGCCCTATGCCAACGTCGGCTCTTAGGGTTATATATATATAAAGAAATAACATCCTCTCATTTTAAATTTAAACTCATTTAGTATTAGGTCTACGATTATATAATTTTAGGCTATGAAAAAAATAATGCACCAGGCTTTTTTGGGGGGAGGGGGAATTGCCCCTACTGTCCTCCCCCCTGGAGCCGACATTGTGTGCTAAAGTAAGAAAAAATTGCGAAAAATGTAATTTAAGTGAAAGGAAGAAAAATCTGGCGACTTAAATTCCATTTTAATAGAAGGAAGAAAAAATTTGCGAAAAAATATTAATGAAAAACTCTAGAATGCTGATTTTTTGGCCTGTTGTTGTTTGGGGGGGGGTGCAAAATCCAGACGCCCTTTTTTTATATGATATATCCCGTTCTGTTGGACAGTAATTTTCTCTCAATTGGTGTTGGCTCAGTAAGTGACCTTGTGGGAATGGAAATCATCCAATAAGCCAGCCTCATAATTTTCCTCGATTTCTGGACAACCAACTAGCCGCTTATCCTTGATCCTTTGCGAGTCATGTTTTGAACTTTAGCGTTGCTTACAAAACTAAGAGGCCGGAAAGTAAGTAACGCTGTGTGTTCCATCCATTAAAAGAAAAGGAAAAGTAAGCACGGAGGAGGTTATAAGGGAATTCTGAAGCGTCATTACCGGCTGAAGATCTTACGCAGCGATTAAAATATTTTTGCGCGTCACTTTATTTCGAGGTAAAGGATATTTCACTAATATTCTTTGATTTCTTTCTTTTTAAATATGTGCAGGATCTTTCTTTAAGGTACATTAGAAAAACCAAAATCATCGACAGTACGTAAATAACTTTCGCTTTGCACGCTAAGCATCATTTGAAGACTAAATGAGTGGCACACAAAGGATAAACTTTTTTTAAAAGCTTATAGTAATCCTCCAACCAGTTGTTAGAATTTTCGTTACAATTTTTTTTCTTTTTTAGATTGAACGGGAAGTATCCGATCGCTTTTGTGTGTCGTTTTAACCATTACGTTTACCATACTATTTGTATTATATTGAATCATAATCGTGAAGCGTACTCAAAAGTCTGAACACAGACAGGCTAAAACATTTTAGCTTTTTGTTTTAATAATTTAATCGGGAGATGCCTGTACATGAAATGGATGTCTGTTCAGTTTTGTGCATGAGAAAAATGTATCAAAAAAATTAACAGGAGGACTTTGAGGCTTACTTTTCCATTTAAAGATAACCCACATCATGTTCTACACTGAAATGTACGGAAGTGAAAAAATGTGGAATCAAAGTTTCAGCAAAAATTTTCTTCAGACGGGGTAGAAGAAACGGTTCACAGATTTTTGTTGCACAGTTTTATGACACGCAGAAACTATGCTTGATTTATGAGTCAATATTTTTATATGTCTTGAATACTAAAGACTTTTTGTTGAGGGAGGATAACTATTAGATTTGTTATCCTCCGTGTGATTTGCACATTTATAAATATTTAATTTGAAATCGGAGAAATCATGGTGAAAATATTTTAGATGGTGGGAGACTATTTGTGTATTCTTAAAACGAACGATCGTCAGTCACGTACATTTAAGATAAAAAAAATGTCGAATATATATATATATCCCCCCCCCCCCCCCTTGAGTCCGTTACTGTTATTTTGACCTCCTTGAATACTAATTTAGTTTAAAAAAAAGTTTTTGGCGTGTAAATCGGAACAAATCACTATTTCGTCATTTTAGGTCAAAATTTAATTTGGGAGAAGTTCTTGATTGTCTCTTTTGGAGCACGTTATCGAGTAAGTAGATAGGATGACGTTCTTAAACTAGAAGTAGGTTTTTTTAATGATTTATTTCGTTTTATTTGACTGAGGGAAAGAATATTGCTTATACATAGGCTGCGATTTTTAATGTGGAGACGGCCCCCGATGCGGTTTGTAAATTTATTTCGAAAATTTCTAGCTGCTTGATGTACGTGAAATTCAGGAATGGATCTACTACGTTTCGAAATAAGCAATTTATTTTGCCTGGTAATTAAGGGAGAACATCCGAATGAATTTATTTAGCTATTATACATCGTGTATTTCAAATTTATCGCTTCGGCATTGTGGGCAGAAAAATTGTTTTTACCGAGAAAGACAGTAGTTCGTAAACCGTTGTCAAATGCAATCTGGAACTTTTCCGCCCATTTTGAACTCAATTGGATGGAATTGAACGTACGTTTTTCTGGTTACATTTATTTTTTTTAATCATAAAATATTTGCGCTGCGGCTAATGTAATCTGATCTCTGTTAATCCAGCTGTTCGTGCGTCCGAACCTATTTTAATATGGGGCTGCATCGGTGCCGAATAAATCTAATCCAATGTCAATTCCAAAAACTGCTCTCCCGGAAACGGCAAGAAATGAGAATTTATGTACTTGTGTAACAATCGTCTGATTCTGTTCTACGTTGCTTCGTAATTTATACCGCAGACGATTTCCATGTACCCTGGCATTATTTGCCCATCTCGTTCAGAACTTTCACGTTGCGTGCGTATTTATCGAAGCTCGTAAACTTCTTTTCTTTGAACCGAGGGAAGTATTTATGATGAAGTTACGCCACTTATTTAAATGAAAGCGTCATCTCTGTGTTTAGGGTGGTAGGTACAGATGATTAAAGTGGCGGACTTTTACCTTGGCATTTTTTCGTTCGTTAAAAGTCTGGGTTTCGTTTCGAAAGCGTGTTTCGCTTGTTTTTTTAGGACTGGGGAATCCCAAAAAGGAAGTTATTTGCTTGTTATTCGGAGTTCTGTGTACTTTAAAAAGTGTTTAGAACTACGAAATAAAACGATAACTGAAATATCTGTTGAAAGATACAGCTCACGAGAGAGGCAAAAATTATTTCCTTATCTTAGTATCAACCTGTTTTGATGGCAGTGTATTTTGTTGAGTTGAATTCTTCTGTACCAGAACTCATTCGCGAATATTCCTTATATCACAATGACAGTTCTACTCCAAAATAGGTGCAAAAGATCACCAGGCTACGATAATTTATGTTACTACTCAACTGCTTTTTTAAGTTCCTTACACAACTTAGTTTGAGAAAGCTGTTTATATATGTATATAAATATTTTATTATTAGTGTTTAGGTAGTTACCGAATGTTTTAGCCCGCTGGAAGGATATAAAAAGGTGGCATTAAACTTGTATATTTACTATAAAAAGTATAACTAGAAAACTAGTGTCATTTCTTAAATAACTTTTTCTAAAAAGTTATGTTTTATTTCGTTATCAGCTGCCCGAATAAATTCATTGGTAAATGTAAGTAAAACTTCCTAAAAAATTTCAAATCTTTACATATGTAACATACTAAACATGGAACATCAGGTCTGTGAATTTTAGTTGAGAGACTTATTGCCGACTGTATCATTCAAATGATGGGCTCTTTCAGATAAGCCTAATTTTAGCAGTATATATTAATATTTTTGAAATAGAATGAAATATTTCCATACTTTCCTAATACAGTAAAACCCCGTTTATCCGGACTAACTGGGACCATAGGCAATCCGGACAATCGAAAATCCGGATAATCCGGGTAATATGGGTAATAAACAAAACAAAATCCTTAACTAAGCAGACTTACCGTTTATTACGATAAACTATTTTTTGTAATAAAATTACATAGTATTGTTTACAAAACATTAAAAAATATAAAAATAACTTTTTACATCATTTCTTAACAAAGAAATGGTATGTCTAGTAAAGCTTTCTTAAACTCAACAAAAGCATTTTATTACCATAATTTATTGTACATTCTATGCAGGAACTGTACATTGAATCAAACTGAAGAGCGAATATTCGGCGTACTTGTAGTTACGTTCTTGCTATCATAGTTAAAAATTATCTAATGGGAACATTAAATAAAAATGTCTACAAATCTGATCCGGATTATCCGGATAAACGAGGTTTTACTGTACCTTAATTTAACATTTTTATTGTGTTATACAGAAGTGATGTTAGTAAATCAATTCATTTTTAAAATTTTTAAATCTCTTGTCGTGAATAACACTATTTTTTCTTCTGTCGGTTGCTTGCTCAGTTTTGCGGTACGAGTTCGCAGACACTAACACCGCACCCCGTAATCAATTGAGGAAGCTTGTTGACAATATTGCGGAAGTTCAGAATGGCAACATTCCAGTAAGTGATTGGCAGCCGTGTTCTGCAGGCTTTGCCAAACGACAAGTTCACGGAATCCAACAGACGATAAAAATAAAAGCAGGTCATTTTGTAGCTGCCATTGTTCACTGGTAAAATAATGGTTTTCTTTTTTCTCGAGAAAGATTTTCTTTTTAAAAAATTCCACCGCAGATGGAACCTACTTTCGATAGTTTATTTAATTTACTTATCTTGGCATCAGCACACCTATATAAATCTGCCACAAACGTGTAACCCACAGCGGGTTTTCATTACTGTGCTGATTGATTTGTTCTCTCGTGAGTGTGAAACGCTGATGTATGCGAATTTCTTCTTCAGTCTGCCATTTCGCTTTGCACAGGTTCTAGTGTGATATTTTGGAATGAAGGTTCCGCTCTGCTTGCAACTACATCGAAAAGAATTGATTTCCAATCGCTTGCTGTTTAAGATGTATGTTTACTCATTACACTTCATTTAGTGTTTAATACCTTTTAAAAGCTTTTGAATGTAATGTGGGAATGTAAAGGAATCTCTAATGAAAGAATTCATTCTAATTCAGTGTTAGACGTTTAATTATTTTTTTTATCGCTTAGAATTAAAATAATTAAAGCTTCCATTTTGTACAAAAGGCCTTGTTATATTGTTTCACGTGGCATTTCTTTTTCCCCCTTTCAATTCTAATGGAAATCGGGAAAATGTCCGATATAATCTTCCGTGAATTATATATAATCCGTGATTATTTCGACGAGAATTGTCATTTTTGGACGATGTATGAGGTAAATGAAGTTTCAGTTAGGATTTATATGGGAATTTATAAAATTTGCCATTTGATCTCGATGAAAATTTATTACGCATTTTTTATAATTCATTCTCTTGCTGTATGCATTCCTCTGAATCAGTGACACGAATTATGGAAGATTATTTTAAAAATTGAATAATTAAAACTTCTTCTATTTTGGTAGATTATGACTTGGCCTGTATAATTTAAAAACTTGTTCCAGCATTGTCGTTTCTTAAAATTAAAATCTTTCGCGATTGGGCATGGAGGTGTGCCATTTGAGAGCAATATTAATCGTTTTTTTCTAAGGATCAATTGATTCGTTATTTTTTTATAATGATGCTTTTTATTTTTTAAATGGACTTTTATGTAATAGTTTCAAATTTAAATTTTTTCCCTATGTTTACCCTTTTTTTATCTCTGCGATTTTTTTAAAGTCAACCCTTTCCTTTACGGGTTGGGATATTATGTATCCCAAGAATACGGGCCCAAGAAGGAATATATATATATATATATATATATATATATATAATGTGTGTGTGTGTATATCTATAACCCTCTTAATGGTCGTATAAAGGGGGTATAAAATTTCCTGTTCCAAAGAGGTAATCGGAAAGATGGGCCCCGTAAGCTAAAAGTTAATAAGTGGGCTTAGAGAAGAAAATGAACTTTATTTTTCGCAATGACAGAACGATGTTGCGCATTCATTCGTTTTCAAGACTATCGAAGCTCTGACTAACAATTTGACGGACTGATTTCATTTTGCATTCTGTTTACTCTGGCGTCCTCAGAAAGTATAATAAAATTCGAAATAAAAGTTTCGCCTTAATCTCCGCTGGAATGTTTTGGTGTTTACAGCAACGGAATTACTTTGGCCCATCAATTCATAAATTTAAACGCCTGAAAATCTGTCGGTGGCATCCTGTACTACCAGGAAAATCAGATTAGTTCATGAAATAGTGGTATGACATGTGGGATAATGTTTCCATACAGAACGATTCTACAAAGTCCCAAACTCTTTGAACCGTATCGAGGCGGCAATTTAAAAAGAAACCCTCTTAACTCCTAAACTCGGCTGTCTACGTGAACGGTGCACTCAAATTCTTTATGATGCATAGGAAAAGAAGCAAAATTGTTATTCTTGGTTCGTAGGACATAACTCGCTTCCCAAAAGCAACAAACGGTGGCATTACCCTCCGCTTTCACCCTGTCAAGGTCAGGTTTCGAAGAAGTTTTACCTGTTGCCACCACCGCGAAAATGAGCTTGAAATGTCTGATGCATCGAATGTAAGATTCCCATTTTTAGTTGTTATTGAAACGAACTGAAAGGCATTGTCATACGGGAGTTTTGGTTCACTTCTAAATACAAGATCGATACTTTTTTGAGAGGAGCCTAAGTAATTAAGTGATCGGAAAGTTACAGTTTCTGTGCAGGTGTTGTTTATATGTATGAATTACAGAAATATTATCTTATGTCTTCAGCAGTGTTCACATGTAAGTTGTTTTTTAAATTACAAAGCGCATGAAAGGAACAAACACAGTATTTAAACATTTAAAATAAACAGTAACTGAGATTAAAGAAGAACAATTTAATTTTTAAATAATAAATTTTATTGGCGTAGATGAGTTATGATTGAGTAAATATTTATTTTGAAATTTTGGTAAAATTGTGCTATTTTGTGACGCTGACTCGAAGCGTCATGTACTCGGCATCGCAGCCATTGCACAGCTAGTAAAGCTAATGCGAGCTGAAAAGTCTCATTCATTTTTAATTTTTCGTAGGCTTTGATGTTAAGTTTTCTTTTATGTTCAATTTGTAGTTCTTAAGGTTAATTGTCACTTTTTATTAATTTTTTTTAATCCCAAATAGCTTAATTCAGAATATAAAACCCATTTTTGCCTGTAAAAGGATGGGTCGAGAGAGGGTCCCCGATTTCTTTGAAATGGAGCCTGATCTACATAAAGATACGTTAGGAACCACTATGCTAGATAGAATAGGATGTTGTGATTACCCCTCGCGGAAGAAGAAATTAACTTCCCCCTCAATCTCGTTGAATATTGTGGTCCTGATCATTCAAGCGTGAGTTACGTTTGATTTGTCCCGAAATAAACAGTTTTCATCCGCAGGAATCAAAGAAACCCTATTACCTTTGTTTGTTTACGAATTCACAATGCGTTCCATGTACGATGGGTTGTTAGACTATTTTAATATGTTCATAATTTAAACTATTCGTTTTGTATCAGTTACACTGCAATACTGGCGTTTATTAAACAAGAAAACTGTGTGGTTATTACTATTGTATTTTAGATGTTTCTCATTTAGAACTCCTATTTTGATTATTTGCAGTGTATGAAACCGAAAAATAAACTATGTAGCTGTATGATTTGTATATTCTCATCTTTGTTTCATGTAAATAAACACTCTGATATATTTAGGTAATAGAGCCTAATGAGCACACTGCCCAATTTATTCTTCACCAGATCTTCGGCCATGAAATAAAACACATTTAGTCACGGGATTTCACAAAGAACGGCAAAGTGACTGAAAATGCGTTTTTATTTATTCTTAAGCTACTTAAAAAAACAAACTATAAAATACTATTAATTTATTCCGACGCAAAGGTTTTGAACTGTTATGTGTGAATGAGTACATATCGCGTAACTCTTTGCTCTCAGCTATTGGCAGCGGGTCAACGATCGGCTGTCACAATCTACAAAACTTCTCCGTGTAGAAAATCGTTTTTCTTTGAATTTTTTTCGGTCGTTTGCTCTGCGCTTGCATGCTTTTTTTGAGTGCGACGATGCATCATCTATGTAACAGACAGGTACTGATAAATTACCGCAAATCGCTTCTGGAATGGAAGAGTTAGGATTGTTAATGATACGTAATAGCTTGGAATTTTCTCTCGCTAGCATTTATCTTTCTTTTTCATGCCCAGTTCTCTGTACATTTTGTCACTGGCTTTTCTTTATGCCGTAATTATTTCATAAATGTATTATTTCTACTGTGGCCGTTTCATTTTTTAGACTTTATCAGAATTCCAGCATTTAAAATACGCTGTCAATGAAACTACTTGCCGATATGATACAACCGTCGTTTCCAAACGGAAAAGTCGGTATTCTACCCATTAAATGAGCCGCTCACTTGCCAAATCGATTCACTCCATAAAACAAAAAGTGGAGAAAACGGATAAAATAATAGACATTGTTTTTTAAGATTCCTTTTAAAATATAAATTCAAATACACATTGTAGAATGCATTTTTGCAGATGTAGCTTCTATCGAACGACATGTAAAATCTATAAGATAGAATATCCTGGGAATAATCGTTATTACAATTTTTGCTTGGCTGAGGGAGTGAATCGATTTGGCAAGTGAAAAAAATATCCAATTCAGTCTTCAAATTATTTTACAACAGAAAAAAATATTGAAATCATTGTTTAATAATTCATAAGTTCTTATTTCTGCGGCAGTTTGACTGTCAGTAACTCATTTATACTACTTTTTTCGTGATGAAACACTTAAGGCTGCAATATACTAACTCCATTGGATTCGCTCACTTCAATGTTAATCTATGGAGAAAATTTGTCTATGGAGAAGATTTTAAAGAAAAAATGTACTCCGTCATAGAGAAAGAAATTTTACATTTGTGTACATTTTTCGTTGTGTTTAAAAAATGCAATTAATATTTTTAAATTGAAATTATTCGGGGAAAAACCTGGCATAGTGTGTTTTAAACGCTCATAAATTCCTTCGGTGGACGAAATTTATAAAATGAATCCTGTAACGCTTTGCAGAAAATTTCAGGCTATCTGACAATACTAATTTTATTTGATTATCAGCATTTATGTACCTGTAAATAGTTCACAAAAATATATTTTAAATAAAAAATTTGGGGGCAGCGCTTAACTCCCTATATAGAGAGAGCCATTACAATCCCTCAAAATATCAATCCTAAGGGGGGTGGAATTCTTGAACTGTTAACTGGACTCCTCCCACCACAAGAGTCTGCAAGAAGAGGAAAAGGGAAATACGATTTTTTTTCTTAGTTCATAGCAGCCTTAACAAATCACAGTTATCAAGTACTTGCATCTGCGTTTGAATTTCATTATTGTAACGATTTACATTAGAGTATGGAGTTAATTGGATTGGATTCTGAAATAAATTATTTGATATTCTATGACAAAAAGAAAAAAAAAAGTTGTCATTGAGTGGTGTTCATCCTTATCATTAGAGAAATTTATTATGAATGTAAAAAGTAAGAAGTCCATGAAGTGCTTTGATTCTAAAATTTAAAAAAATTCAAATAGAGGAGTGAATCAATTTGGCTTGTTAATGGCCCAAATAACCCTGGGTAAGTGTAGAACAAAAAAAAGAAAAAAAGAATGACTTCCTTCGCGACCGAAATAAAATAATTGAAATCCACCGTAAATGAAGTAATATAATATGCTAATGTTATACTTTAAAAATTACAAGATTAACGTGCCTAACGTAAATTTTTGCCCGGTAAAATTGTGCCTGATTGTATTCACGATACAAGCTTAAACTACACCTGATAACTCTGTAATTAAAAGTAATTCTTTAGAGTTATTTAAATGCAGGTTTTTCTGAATATTGAATATCTTATTGCGGACAATCAGTGATTTATGCTCGCCAGAATTCAACTAGGGAAAACTAAGTTTGAAAATGTGTATATGATTCTAATGAGGCTAACAGTGTCTCTAACAACTGTCTAAACCTCTAGAACACAGGTTCCTAAACTTATTTAACTTACCGCCTCCTTTTCAGAAAAAAAAATAACCCAACCATGAATTTTAGGAGGCATTATTTGTAGACTGAAAATGTTTAATTCTTGCAAAAAAAAGAGGGAAGGAATATTTGATAATCTCTTGTAAGAAGACTCGGTTGAAATTAATTTTGGTAAACTTGTAACCATCCGAGAGGTTTGCATACAAATAATCCTATCCAATTATTCTAACTATGCAGTCAAATCTTAACTATTCAATCATTCAAAAAAAAAATATACCTCGCTACGAATGATTGGATAGAGGTGACTGACTATTTTGAAGAGATTGTGCTTTTTAATTAAAAGAACTTTTATTGTTTTCTACAACAATAGACTAAATGTGAACTTTAATTGTAAATTAATACGAATATCAATCATACGTACTTATTTAATGAGACAATTTTTCTGATTTTTTTTTAAAAGGCAGTAATTTGAATTTCCTCTTAAAATAGTTAATTACTTAGATTTCCTTTTTATGGGTTTATTTTAAGAGAGGAAAAGGGCCCAAAATGTTTTAATCCTTTTCCTTATTATTATTTTTTTTTAAACTTTAATCGCACTGCAGAGTTGGGTGTTTTATTGATATCCATTGTAATATATTAACATGGTTCAGTAGCTTGAAAACAATCAACTTAAAATTATAACACAAGTAATTTGTTTCCAGTTTTTGACGGGATGTAGATCAATGTATTAAATGTGTTCACAAAAAATATACCTCGCTACGTATTTTGTAAGTATTTGACGTGTGTTCTCTAGAATGCTGTGTCGCAAAGTTCATTCTCGATGTCGGTTTGATTTATTGATCGCAGATCCTCGAGTGTGTTCATTTATCCATGAACTTCCGGGATCTACCTGATGTTCACCTCTGATTAAATGTTAAACATGATCTCTGTCATAATCTTTGTAACTTTACGAACCGAAGAAGAAATATATATATATATATATATATATATATAATACATCTCGGGTGGGCAAAAAGTCCGTAGAAACTTTAAAAATTCATAAAAACCGGAAAAATAACCAATATAAAAAAAATCATTGCAGGTTTAGCATCGCTAGGTCACGGGAATTTTTTTCAGGCTGGAAAAAAACCCTCAAAAACAGCCGACAGGTGGCGCTGACGTATACAAGTCAAAGGAGTGTATCATCCCGGGTGTATCTATCTGGTCCATCCAATCTGTTGGAACTGAAAGATGCGATCTGCCGAGAGGTGTCATGTATGTATTCGGACCTGCTGCACTCTGTCGTTGCTGGATTTGTTACTCGCCTGCAATTTATTATCCCCTGTGGTGGGGGTCATGTGGAACACCTACAGCTCTAATAAACAATTTAGAAGCATTCTTTTCGTTATTTCCGTATCTTTTTTGACTTGTGTACGTCAGCTTCACCTGTCGGCTGTTTTCTGACGGTTTTTGTTTTTTTCCTGTCCTAAAAAAATTCCCGTGACCTAGCGATGTTAACCCTGCAAACGTTTTTTTTTTATTTTGGTTATTTTTTCCGGTTTTTATGAATTTTTAAAGTTTCTACGGACTTTTTGCCCACCCGATGTGTGTGTATGTATGCATGTATATATATATATATATATATATATAATATACCTGTGGCTGGTACAAGAAGTGCGTAATACAGTTTTTCGTTATGTCTCTTTAAAAAAATATTTTTTCCAGTGTAACAAGTACCCAAGTCAGTATAATGGTTTAGAAAACACTTGACAGACTTTGGTACTTCTTAAGGCGCATCTACACACAAGCGAATCTGCTCCCCCCGTCGCCTCTTGACACATTTTGGTGTCGATTAGCCCCCCCCCCCCCCACTCCCCCAACGTGGGGAAAGTATTTCACCGCTTTGATCATTCGTCTTAAAACTGCTCTCTGGAGTGGTCTAGTACGAATCTTCAAAGGCACGAGGTGAGCCATAAAACCTCCTCTCGGTGACGGGACCAATAAATTACTGCTTTCCCCTACACTTCGCTCTCTATTTCGCGAGTGTGTGCTCGTAGTGTTACAGTGAAAATATTATTTTTTAAAGAGACATAGGCAAACAAAGCCATCTTGGAAAAAACTGACTTAGGCATATCTTGTACCAAGCCACAGATTTTATATATATATATATATATATATATATATATATATATATATATATATATATATATATATATATATATATATATATATATATATATATATATATATATATATATATATATATATATATATATATATATATATATATATATATATATATATATGAGCTTGTCTGTGTGTTTGTCCGCTATAGAATCATAGACTGTTTCACTCACCGGGACCAAATTCGGCTCAGGTAATGTTTTGGACCCGAGAAACTTAAATCAGGAGAAACGAAATTTGGGGCTCAATTAGTTTTTTTAAATTAATTTTTTAATGTTTTTGTGCCCGATAGAGGTGCGTGTACCCCCTGTGGATACCCCTCAACCAGCTGCGTTAAGAGGGGTGGTTTGAGGATGACGGAGGGGGGGTGGCAAATTCCAATGCGCGGGAGAAAGAGGGTTGGGAATGACCTTTGGCTCTGGCTCCCCAGATAAACACAACTTTCTTGGCTCTGCTATGTGTTGCAGTAATGGGAAAGTACAATTGCCTACAATTCAAGAACCACCCGAGCCTTTGAGAACATTACTCACAGGTAATACGACTGATTCAAAACATTTCTTACAAAACATACAAGCTTAAGGAAAAAGGCTTCATGGGGAATCAAGCTTTACTTTGATTAAATAAAGGGGATAACGTATCTTGCACTTTACCTCTTGGGTGAAATGGAAAAAAGTGCGTTTTTAATGGAAAAATAAATAATAAAGGCAAATGTAAATTATAAAACTTATTTTTTATTAAACAGTGGATCAAAAAAATCTAATTAAATCTAATTGAACAGTATCTAACAAATATAATTTAACAGTAAACTTATTCAATCCAAACATGCGAATTATGCAACACGGTGTTATTAATTCTCAATAAAATCAGACGAAGGTCCGCAGGCTCAAAGTTTTTCTTTCTTATTGTTTGTATATCATTTCAGTAGAAACGCACTAAGCGCAATCTGTCTGGCCAGATGAACATGAAAAGCGGGAGTGCAGCTCAGTATTTTTTTGATGGAATGCATGAAATATTTTATATATATATATATATATATATATATATATATAGTGATTTCCGCTTATAAGAATCACGTTTGTTATTACTGTTTTTGATTCTTATAAGCGGTTGATTCTCATAGCCGAAATTTAGGTTTTTGGACAGGCACACACACACATCTATATATACATATATTAGCTAATTTACATAAAATACTCTTAAATTTACGTTATCTTTTATTAAAATTATTTTTAATAATTTTAAAAATACAACTTAATTTTTAGACATAAGTAGATACACACGATTACAGTAAGAGAAGAAAAAAATCCAATATTTGTTGCAACATACCTGTTTAACAGTTTTAACATTTCAACTACAGGAAGGGAGCAATAAAAAGTTTTCTATGGTAGTTTGACGTAATGAAGTTTTCAGGAGGCTGTTTATACCTCTTTCAATACTAATAGTCTCAGACGAAGATTCACCTTCTAGCCTACGTTTTACGGTTTGATAACGTGTTGAATCTACTAATGTCACGTTTGTCTAAGGGATAATGGATAGTTCGCCGAAGATTTATGTGTTTCAGGGTCCAGAAAGCCGCGACCAGGATGTGGGAGGTGGGAAAAAAGTCCCTATTTTTGTTTGTCAGTGGAGATAAGTGAAATCGGACCCGGACGGGTAAAGATGTCCCCGGGTCAAGCTAATAGGACAGTGTTGTGCTAAAGCGTTTAAGGGGAAACTATTTTGTTATGTCTAACAAAGAGAGGGATGAATTTTACGACTATATTCCATCCCATCTTATCAATCTTTCTTTAAGTGGCTTTTTTGGAAAAATGAAAGGAAAGCGAAGAGTGTAAACTGATTCTTAAAACCGTTGGATTGATTCTTTAAAGCGAAAATTTTAACATGGAAATAATACATTTGTTTTTGTTTTCGCGATATTGATTCTTATAAACGGTTGATTCTTATAACCACTGATCACTATAAGCGCTGGTTACTGTACATAGTGAAACATCTCTAAGGCGGCCAAAAATTGTTCGAAAAAAAGTGGCCATCGAATATAGGGGTGAATTTCTCTATGGCGGCCAGTCATGGATCCGATAAAAAGTGGCCGTTTTGAGGGGTGGCCAGCTAGAGAAGTTTCACTGGTTTTTTTTTTAATATATATACATATATATATATATATATATATATATATATATATATATATATATATATATATATATATATATATATATATATATATAAATATAATGACAGTACATTTCTTCTTTCAAATTTTTTTGTGATGAAAAATATATTTTTTCTCCAATTTTAAAATTTGTCCGGTCAGTATATTATTAGGACCAATCCCAAAGCCGTCTTTTTCGAGCGCACACCTCGAAATACAGTGAAATGAAGCTTGTGCTTTTTTAACTTCGGATTATAATTACGTGGAAGGAGAGTTATATCTAATAAAATCGAATGTCATCCGATAGAGTATTACATAAAACGGATGGTGACTTCTTCCTGGTAGCTGTGTGATAAAGCGTGCCCTCGTTTCTGGCCCAGCTTTGACAGCGATCACAATCTTTGGCGATAAATCGATATTTGCACGATAAATGAGTTTCCAATAGTATTCTGTTAGTTGACGTGTTCCGTCATCCGAACGTTGATGGAAACTAAAAGGGGTGCTGTAGGAGTGACGGAATGTCGTTGGTCTGCTGCCTCTCGAAATCGGGTTCAGTCCCCTGCCCCCCGGGCGTCTTCGGTTCAGCCTGAACTCTGGACAGGGTCAAGGTAAGCGCCGTGTGATTGCCACATCTGGCGAGCGATCGCTTGCTGGAGTCGAGACTCTGTGCTTGGGAACAGGTGCTTTTCCGAGTGTCCTGTAATAGATGATTGATATGGGGAAAATACTTCGAATCTCTTGGCATCTTTCAAAGAAATCTTTCAAAGAAAATAAAGAAATTAGCTTTTAACTCGGCATAAATCCTGTGGAAGGTTGAGAAAAATCATTTGAATGACAGAAATGTAGTTGAAATTATGGTGCGGATGGACACCCAATTCTGTTTTGACACGATGTTGGTGGAAAACTGTCTAGAAGAATGAATTTAATTATTTTTTTGTCATGGTGTCTTTTGATTCGATAGGGCTAAAAAGAATCTTTTTAAAATCCCAGTTTTATTTGAATTTAAGGCAAATTATTTCTATTCGAGTTCCATATACTTTCGATCCATTTGGAAATATTTTCATATATTGTGCGTTTTTTGTATTGATAATTATAACGGTATACAAATAAAATAAAATTTAAAGGCGATTCTAAAATAGGTAAGCTCAATTTTTTAATAGCCTCCGATTGATTCATATCTCAATATATGCATTTTTTTTACTACATCTTAAGAAAAATGTCCACTCAAAACACAAAAGGAATGGTATATCTTTTGAAACTCAAATTAAAATGTTTTTCCATTTTTCCTTCTGATGAAGTGCCATGAGGTCATAAGCAATAAATGAGTCAGTGTCAGTGTAACTGCTGCAGAAGTAAGTACTCGTGAATTATTAAATAATTATTTAAAAAATTTTTCTGTAGTCAAAAAACAATTTGAAGACTGAATTGGATGTTTTCCCACTTTCCAAATCGATTAATCCCTTAGTCACATAAAAATTCTAACAATAATAACGATGATTCCAAGGATATTTTTATCTTGTATGTCGTCTGATAAAAGCTCCATCTGCAATAATACATTAAACAATGTTTATTTGAATTTACATCGTCAGAGAAGTTTTAAAAAATGTATTATTTTATCACTTTTCGTTTTATGGACTTAACCTATTCGGCAAGTAAGCGGCTCAGCTATGAATGTAAGCATTGGCTTCCTCGGAGAGTTCAAGGTTTCTGCCACGATAGTTCTCTTGGAATGAAGTGGAGGTAATAACGATGACTGTAATAATAATAGCGATGATTCAAAGATATTCTATCTTATACATCTTATATGTCGTTCGATAAAAGCTACATCTACAATAATGCATTCTACAATGTTTATTTGAATTTATATTTTCTGTGGAATTTGAAAAACAATGTCTCTCATTTTATCACATTTCTCCTTTTAACGTAGGATTGTTCCTCAATAATGGTCCTACGGAGAGCAAAAACTTGTCCGGCGTCGCGACTTATAATTTTGGCAGCTATATAATTTGGCAGCAAACCCAGTAGCAGTAAACAGTTAAACAGAAAAGTACCAAAATGCGCCCACCACCATCACCACCACCAACCCCCACTCCAAATAAATAAATAAATAAATAAATAAATTAAATAAATAAAAATAAATAAATAAAAAGAGAGAGAGAGAGAGCTTAGAGCTAAGCAACGATAATTAATCCTACGTTAATAACCTGCGGTAGTTTCGTTAGAAGAGACTACCTGAAATATATTTTTTGTTTTGTTTTATGGACTGAACCGATTTGGCAAGTGAGCGGCTCAAATATTAGTCTCCCTATGAAATATTTCTATTTGACGTTAATTTTGTACACGAGAGTAGCAAACGATACAGAGCACAATGTTAATGTGTCTTTAAATTAGACTTACAAACTTGTTTTCTTTCATTAACACTGAATGGCCTCGTTTCTCTTAATTTTTACTGCAGAGGGTCACAATCAGGCACTAGCTTTAAAGCTGCCAAAAATATCCCTAAAAGAAATGCTAGTGTTGTAAAAGAATCATGTTTTTCATTATTGGTTTTAAAATTCTCTTGTGGCCTCCGCTATTGTTACGCAATCTGGTGAGCCGAACCACCCGTTCGTAATCACGCCTCATTTAATTTTTTTTTAAATTTTCATCTAATATCAGAAGGCATAACATCGATGTCTGCGAGTCCCAAACTGTGACAACTGTTTTCTCTTGTTTTCAGTCTGATTTATTTACTGTGTACTGTCTTAACTATACGAGAAAATTAATAATAGTATAACCTTCCTCTAGTAATTTTTCCCCCACTGGGTTCTATTGCGGTCACCAGTGGGTCCATTAAAATTTTATAATTGCTTATAACTAACTGATTTTAAACAGCTAATTTGTAATCTTTACTGATATATTCAATAAATATATTTTATGTCAGTTATGCTCTTTATAGCTCATTACGGTTAAACAAATCTAACATTATAATGAATAGCATGCATTTATGCTATTTTATCGACGTTACAGATTAACCGAATGTGTAAAAATTATAATTCTGAGGTATAGTTTTTTAAGACTGTCAATAAATGCGTCCTCCACAAGTTAGTCATCAGATAATGCCAAAGCACGTCCACGTTCAGGATTGTTCGTAATCGAAAACTGAATATTGAAGGCATGATTTATTTCTTTGTTTTTGCCCACCGAACTGTCTTCCTTGTTTCTTTACACCTTGTTTGTAGTTTGTATAAGCTTTAGCTGTTCAGCGTGTAGAAATGGACACATTCAATTTGTAGCTCCCCCGTGGGCTTTGTAGGGATGGGAGGAGGGTACGAGCTTAAGTCAGCCTCCAATACCTTTAGTCATGTACTAAACTGCAGCGGCCAGGGGGAACGAGTAACAACAACAGCTGTGTTTGGAACCGGTAAACATTTCTGTACTTGTGTCTGGCTAGCTTAATTCTAAGGCCTCGTTCACATTGACGGAGTGCACCGTTCCTCCGAGATGGTTGGCCACAATCTGTGAGGGGTTTGGCCTAACGCGAGGCCATAGCGTCGAGATCTGCGACAGGTCAACATTTTTAAGCCATGTGAACAAGGCCTCTCTTCCGATTGAATCGAGATGTCACCTCGTTCCGTCAAGCAGCCGGTGTCGAAGTGATTATTCTCTTCTTATGGCACGTCATCTTCGTATTTTGTATCCTCGGCTTCGCTGCTGACGGGAGGCGCCCTATGTAGTTTCGACTTTCCTCGTCTGAAGCGCCGATTTAAAATTAAAATGCATTTTTAATCGGTTTATCGCCAAGTCTGTGTCCGTTTCTCCTCTCGGCATTATGAAATCTTTCTTTAACTGCAGGCTCGGGGGAAATTCCCTTTTTCGTGAAATAGCGGTCCAGCCTACATTGCCATAACATTTCTTTGTCAGCATATTTTGTCATCCTTTATTTCTCAAACTCTATCCCAAAATGTTGGAAGAGTGTCTAAATTTCTCACCGTATAATGTGTAGTTGCTTTCTCTGTAGTATAGCAGTTTGAATGGTGGTCAGAAAACAAACTGCCGTTTCACTTATAATGATGCTTAAAAAAGAAAATTTCCAAACTTTTATCTCATCTAAATAAGTTGGGGTATTGAAAAAAATATATAATTTTTCCTATGAAGTTTATATGTGTTTATTTCCCACCATAAATATTTTAATGAAATGGTATAGAACTAAATCAGATAATTTTTATTCATGCTCATATATCCCAGGTTGACATTTTTCGGAGGAGTCCGATCTAAAGAGAAGGATTAAGGCCAACTTATCCATTTCTCCGTCGTGAGTGGTGAGCGGGTTGGATATCCTCGGTTCGAATCTCGACAAAAACCACTGAATACCTTCGGGATTCCGCCGGGAATAGGCACGCCAAATCGGTAGGCCCGAAAGTCCTTATGTGTGATGGAAGGGGATGGAGGGGGGGGGGGAGCTACGAGCTCACCCGTTGTCGGTCGGTCAGTCAAAATAGTGATGGCAGCGGGCTAAGTCTGAATCCACCTCTTGTAGTGGCGTAAGAACCGGGGCCGCCGAACTTGCGCCCTATATGGACCTGGTCTTGAATGTTCCAGACGGGATGCATAAGCAACAACAAACTCTTCGGTTTTTGTTTTATGTTCCATCGTTCCTAATTTATGAAATATCTGCTTCGTCCTCTCTCGAAAATTTCTTTTTACTGCGAATTGGGAGCTAATGTTTAACAACGTATCAAATCTGTTGAGCATCCACTTGGGGCCTAGAAAATAAATCGTTTGAAATGAGACAGGGTTACTTTTAATTACCTTTCAACTTCATACTATGGGCCTTTTCACATAGGAGTCCGTTGCGTTGCGTTGCGGAAAAGATGACGTTGAGACGAAAATAAACCAATCATAGATCTCCAAACGATTAGCAATGAAATTTTTAACGCCTATGATTGGTTTATTTTCGTCTCAACGTCATCTTTCCCTTAACGCTACTCAACGGACTCCTATGTGAACAGGCCCTAATATGTTTACGGGTTGGTAGTTAAATTTCTATAAATGAGGGAAAACTCAAGCAAATTCAATTTACAAACCATAGTCGTTCGACCTCAACTTAATATCAAACCGCTATTTTCATTATAGGCATGCAATGTCTGGATGTTCGTCTTTAAAATCGTTTGCCTTGAAAACAGAATGCCCGTCTACGATTGACCTTTTTGTTTTTTCTTCCTTCTGTGGTCTGTCTTCTAGGAATTCCTCTATTCAGTTGTGTTCTCGTTAGGTTAGGGACCTTTGCATTCCAGACAAACCCTATTGTTTGGACCTCGAAACCTGCCAGTCAGTCTCATTTTGAGAAATGGAACCCAAAGTAATCGGATGTTCATTTTCTGCTTGAAAAACTCTGTGTTCCGTTTGTTGTCTCGACGTTTTCAAGGTGTCACCACCCAGCAGGGTCTCAATCAAATTGCAGGACGATGTTATCTCATTAACTGTGTCTGTCGCTATTCCATGCACTAACCCTATTTGGCCCGGGAACTGAACTTGGGCTCGAGGAGATGTTATCGACTTCATTTACCGATTCGGCGCTAACGTATTATAACTGGAACTTGGCATATTTTTCGTGCTTGGCATCTTATCGGCTCGCCAACGCCTCGTTTTACTGAGACAACTTCTTTATCCTACTAAACCGACGTTCGCCCATATCATATTGGGCAGCAACTTGTTAAAAAAACACTGTTAAAAGCGTAGGATAGTAATTAAAAACAAATTAAAAATTCAGGTAGTTTCTTCTAACGAAACTACCGCGGGTTATTAACGTAGGATTACTTATCGTTGTTTACCTCTTTTGTATGTATATGTATATATGTATATATATATATATATATATATATATATATATATATATATATATATATATATGTGTGTGTGTGTGTCAAAATTTTGACGCATCTTGGTACTTTTCTGTTTAACTCGTCCAAGCGATAGACTGGGTTTGGCGAACTGTCAGAATTATAACTCGCGAGGACAGATGGACGGACTGTTTTAGCATCTGAAATTTTCCTTTCCGCTGGACCGATATGGAGGAACGTAATCCTACGTTAAAAGCAGGTAAAGAACACGATTTCGATATCAGTAATTTTACATATAAGTATAAATTGCGAACAAAAGACAAAATAGAAATGTAACACCACACCACCCCCCCCCCCCTAAAAAAAAGAAAAAAATCAGTATGGCAATCTGGAAATTCCGACTTTCTGTCACAACCTTTATTATAACATATCGAGACCAGGGTCAATCCAAAATGTTGCGGCCGGATAAAAGACCCCGCAACGTCTTCCGTTTGACGCGAATCCCCAAATTTCATCATCATTACGATAAAATGAGCTCAAAACGCAACTTAAAATGAAAAGCGTGAATAATGGCGGGAACGGCACTGACGTACCTATTTGGCGCAGTATTGACGTTTTTCCGCCAATCGGCCAAGATTCAGTTATAGTACGTAGGTACCAGCGATTCAGATATTTCAAATAATACACGATGAACAAAAATGGCTAAGGGTAACAGTGGCGTAGCGAGGGGGTCTATCATGCCCCGGGGCGCCAAATGGTAATTCTATATATTATATTACTGTATGTTTTTCGGAAGGGGGGGGGGGGCGCCAAAAAAGTATCGTGCCCCGGGCGCTAGTTATGCACGTACGTCACTGAAGGGTAATGGCACGCCTTACACATCCATTGCATCTTAAGAATTAGCACTTTTAACATCCGTGTTTACCATTTTCTGCTCTTACAAAGTATACGTTATTGTCATATCCGAAACTGTCCGATAGACTGAACATTCACGGGTGTTAACGTATTTGAACCTTTTACAATAATTTCTGTCAAAACTCCAGATAAGCTCTCTAGCCGGTTTTACGAGAATTGGCATTTCAAACGAAACATTAAAAATTACTCCTAGTAAGAATTATTTTTAAAAAATAGGCGTTAGAACCTTTCTCTTTTCGTGAGGAATAAGATTTTTGTAAGAGGGAAATATAATTCACGACCATTCTCTTTTCACAGTTTTTATTCTATCCACACAGATAGCACATTGTTGCCACTCGGGCAAATACAAACATTATATTTGCAATTTAATAAAACAAACCATGGGGGAAATATAATGCTTATGGCAATAAAATTATACCACAATTTTCTTGTGGAAATAGTGCATGGTTATTGATTACATGGAAATAGTACATGGTTATTGAATGAATGAAAATTGAAAACAACAACTTTTAAAACTTTCAGATTCATGTATTAGTATAAATAGATTATCATTTCAACATTTTACGTCATCATTTCGGCATTACTATCTTGGAGGAAAGTCGTCTGCATTGTTTTGATTCCGTTATAATTGAAACTAAACTTTCTCGATCTAATTAAACTGTTTGGATGTTGAAGATATTAAGGTTAATCTGACACCATTTTACCCGTTCCATGCATTCTTAAAATAGCTTCTGAGAGGGGATTAGCGCGTTTAACAACTGCGAACGCGGAGAAAACAATAGAGTAAATCACCAAGGGAAAAAGGAACTCTCAAGAGACTGATTTTCTAATCAGTGTTTGCGGAGGAAGTGAATGCTCATTTTCCCTGCTTATCTCGCGCTCGCTGTCTTGCCATTTTCGGGAATTTCCTGCAACCTAAGTCTCAATTTGAATTCGCATTATCTTCGCAGAATTATAATATGCAAACGTGTCAGGTGCGATGTATTCTATATTATAATTTATAAATGAAAAGGGTACTTACGTATTGTAACTGAAACTTGGCATCTTTTTGAGCCTGGCGCTATAGGAACTCGCCAGCGCCTCAATTTAGTGGGGCTACTTTTTATTTGTAAACCGCTCGTTGCCAAATTTTTAGTAGCCACATGTAAAAAAAAACTCAGATATCCGGAAAATGTGTAGATAACGAGATAAAGCAGATCAAGAAAAATATTTTGATATAAATAATTTTAGTTGTTTAGCATATAAATAGTTGCGTACAAATTAAAGTTAAAATTGCGTACAAAAGACACAATAGAAATATACAAAAAAATATTCAAAATGAGTATGGCAGTTTTAAACTGTGGAATCCAAACCGTGGAATACCATGAAAATCCAAATTTTTACCATAACCAGCCGCTGCGCGACCAGCATGGTCGCTTTTAGTTTTATATTTTCTTTTGAAAAACAACTCAACTGAAAGTAACATATGTAAGTAATATTACCATTACCTGTCATCATAAATATACGTTGTTAAGGGGTATTCTCTATAAGGCTGATTCTAAAACATCGTGATTTAAAAACTGTGAATTTCCATTACTTCAGAACAGAGTTAAAGATAAGACTGAGAAACTCAACACCAATGATTTTAAAAATTACATACCTCTCTGTATGTACTATTTTTCAAAATTAAGATATCTACACTTTATCATTACATCAAATAAGAAATTGTTGGAGAAAATTTTTTTCACGTATAAAATGGAATAAAAATTCAGCAAGTACTAAAATATAGTGTGGATTACATCACTCTCTGTATGTACTACTAGCTGAAAACCCGCACTTCGCTACGGAGTACATTTAAATTAAATACAAGGGTCAATGTATGCAATTAATTTTAAAAAATATATATATATTTATAATAAATACGACGATCAATGTATACAATTGATGTAAAATAATAGGGTGTTCATACTCTCTTTTTTTTTTTTGTTGTTTCAAGGAGTCATTATCAAAATCTATGGTAATCGCATGTTCCCACGTAATTATGAAATGCATTTGATTCTCGTCATGAGCTCCGGATTTTACGTTTGGCGTTGTCGAGGTAAATGACGTTATAATCATTATTTTAAATAAAGCTGAGGTGCACCTACGTTTGCACTTTGTCAGATATTCTTTAAACTGACACAGTATTTAAAGTGTACTTTTATTATGGAGCTCCAAAAATGTCGGAGATGTCTCGTTGCATTCTTATATATGTCTCAGTCTGAAGTAGTCATCAATCTCAACTTGTATTATACACATGAAGTATAAAACGAATCTCCAAGAAAATTTCATTATGTATCATTCACACTGTGTTTATAATATCGAGTTCGTGAATCAATTGTTCCATTAGAAAAGACAAGTCAAAAAATAAAAAGTACACCTACATCGTGTAAATCGAAAAAATAACACAAAAGCGCATAGTTTAGTCAGTTATTTAATTGAATTAATTTATTTCAACGTAAAATAAAATGTAAATGAAAGCAAAATATCAGTCTATTCATGAAATAACATATAAAGCTATGTATTAATTTGGCTTCGGGCATAATGTTCTAGAGCAGTGATTCTCAACCAAGTGTGCCGCCACTGCGAATACCCATACATAAGTGACGTAAGACAAAGAATTGCCATTATAAAACAGTTAACATTAGAATTGAAAATAGTGCTGGAACAATGTGTTAAATGATTTAATTATATGAAATCAAGACCATTAAATGTCGCCTAGTCAGTCAATTATGCCAGGCTATGCAATCTAAATACGAATCTTCGTTACTGAACACGGAAGTTAGGTGGTTCTCTAAAGAAAATTTTTTTATCTCGCGTGCTTGAATTAAAAAACAAGATAGATATTTTTGAACAAGATAATGATTTTGTTGATTCGTTTGATGACAAAATATGGTGTGCTAAGCTAGCTTACTTATCTGATATTTTTGTTATTTTTAATAACATAAATACAAGTTTCCAAGGACCGAGAGAAAACATTTTAAACTCAACAGATAAATTGTTGGGATTAAAAAAAAATTACTTTATGGAAGAATAAAGCACAAGAAGGTAGTTTAGAAAAGTTTGTGTCAGTTCCAAAAGTAAAATGATTCATAAAATAGTTATTGATCATTTTACAACACTAGAGCAAAGAATTGTTCATTACTTTCCAAATTTAAAAATAAAAAAATTCTTTGGATTCGAAATCCATTTGTGATAAACGACACGTTGGTGTATGAATTAACCTTGAAAGAAGAGGAAGAACTAATTTCGGTGTGTAATAACCGAGATTTAATTTCAAAACATTCAGAAGAATCAATTAATTCGTTCTGGATTAATCTTAGATACGATTATCCGACAATATCACCAAAAAGCTTTAAGAGTGTTATTACAATTTTCCACATCTTGTTGTGCGAATTCAGATTTTCGGCTTTGACCAACATAAAAATGAAAAAATGAGATCGACTTTTAAATCTGGATCACGAAATGAGAGTAGCAATATCATTTTTACGCCCAAATATAAATGAAGTTATCAAAAAACAACAAGCTCAGAATTCGAATTAAATGTAATTTGTAGTTAAATAAACATTTTGCTTACTTTGTAATGCAATTTCGTTTTATATTTCAATAAAAATTATTTCGCATGCTATTTTTGCAAAATACAGGGTGATTTAAAATGAATATAGCGACTACAAACGGCTATATCTATTTAATCGAAGAGAATTTATAAGAATTACACAGAATGTAAAAGGAAGTTCAAACTTTTGTTTACATACTTTATAAATGTTCTATGCGACTCCCCTTGGTCACACGGACAACATCTAAGCGGTAGTCCATTTCAGGCTATACATTCTGAAGAATATGTGGAGTCACCAAAGCAAGCGCATTAGAAATGCGCAAAGATGTAATCCGTATGCCACAGCTAGATACGGATTCCACGGATTACATCTTTCAGCAAGATATAACACCCCCCACATTGGGGTATGGAGGTTCGCACATTTTTACACCAACATCTTCCAAAGCGTTGGCTCGGTCGAACTGGAGATGTCGACGATGTGGTCTGCTCTTGGCCACCTAGATCTCTGGACTTAACCCCATAGAAAGAAATCGCAGAGTGTCATGTGAAAGACCTTGTGTATGTGCTTCCTTTGCAGAAAACAATTCCAGAACTCAAAATGCGCATTTCTAATGCGTTTGTGTTGGTGACCACATATTCTTCAGAATGTATAGCGTGAAATGGACTACCACCAAGGGGAGTCGCTTAGAACATTTATAAAGTAAGTCTCAATCACCTCGCCCCCCCCCCCCCCAAAAAAAAAGGAGTATCGGCCACGTATAAACTAAAAATCGGTCGTGCCACGGTTATGAAGTATGTAAATAAAATTTTGAACTTCCTTTTGCATTCTGCGTAATTCATATCGATAAATTCTTTTCGATGAAATAGTTATAGCCGATTGTAATCGCTATATTCATTTTGAATCACCCCGTATATTATAGTTACATCAATCAATTATCGAAGTAAAATTCTTTTAAATTTATCTTATTGTTAGTACGCAACCAAATTTTTAAATTGTTAAGTGTACCGTGACGAAAAAAATGGTTGATAATTACCGTTCTAAGGGTTTCCGGCACATTCCACAAAAATTCACCAGCTGTGAACAGTTTTTATTTTTATCCTTACTATTTAGAAATTTTATTATGAATGTAACAAATATATAAAAGTAAATAAAAGTAAGGAGTCTATTAAGTGCTTTGACACAAAAATTTCAAAGCGTGGACTTAACCGAAATGGCTAGTGAATGGCTCGTGTGTTATTGTAAAACTCTTTGACTGAAAAAAGAAATCTAATGTATTCGTGAAAAGAAAATTTCTATATTTTAAAGTGTATGTTCTTTTTGAACCTCTTTTTATATAAGCTTACCACCTCATAAAAACTAAAAAAGTTTCAAATCCACCAACGAAAGTGTTTTGTAGGAATTCAAAACTATTAATAGCTCCACTAGCATTCTATACCAGTGGTGCGCAAACTATGGGTCGCGACCACCCCACCCCCTCTGTGGGTCGCAAAAATAATTAGAGGAATCGCGGATAGTTTGAAGTAAATTTATATCATACTGAATTATTTAATTAAAAATATTTGCTTTAAATATGCCAATAATTTGGAAAACTTGCTCTTTTTTAATTTGTAATTTTGTTACTTTTTACCTAAATGAAACAAATACATATTAATATTTAAATATGAAATTTTAGTCATATGAGATTTGCCAAAAACAAGTGCAGAAGGTAAGCGAGACATTTCTTATCGTTTTTAAGCAAAGTATATACATACCCAAAATCTACAGTTCGTTTATTTTGAAATACTTTGTCAAAATTAGCTTCTTTGTTTTCTGTTTTTTTTAATAAAGTATTCCTTTTTTTAAATTTGCCACTACCAAAAATTTTTCATAGGGGTCGAGTGATTTTTTTATCTAAAGAAAGTGGATCGCGGTCGAAAAAAGTGCGCACCATTGTTCTATAGTATAGAACAATGGTATAGTATCTATACTAATGGTTGAGAAACACTATTTTGGTTTATACGGAATGAAAATTAGTATTAGAATGTTACATCGACTGCGGAATGTTTTCTGAATTTTCTCTTGATTGAAGAGTGGTTCAGATACCGTTTTTCTTTTAAACATTTGAACTGTACTTTCTATAATATTCTGGTCTGTGATATTATCAATTTATTTCTAATAATAATATTAAATTTTTTTCTGCCTGATGCATTTTGGCCCTTGCGAGATCACCTGTCAATCCAAAACGGACGTCAATCCCTTTTCCACAAATTGTTTAACGGAAGTTACCTTGCGAGAGAGACTTCTTGCAAAATCATGGCGTCATAGCACCTACGGTGAACGGTGTTCGATAAATACTTGCGGTAGATAACTACTCATTTTCGTTTTGTTGTTGGGGTTGCGTCCTTGCCTGTTGTGGCATTTCAGTAATGGACTGCAAACGGGGACATCTTCTTGACCGGTCCTAACCGGTTTCGCTTTCACCCTGAGTCACCGACGAAAACCTCCCATCCTCATCATCTGTGTTGAACCGTCATTATTGCAAAAACATTCACTGGTAGTGAAAGATAAAGCTGTGTGCCAGTCATGGCCCATTAGACCCTGCCGTCACTCTTTAAAGTCTGTCAGTGACGCAAAGTACCGCGTAGTTTTTAGGGTCACGACATCCCTAAGGCCTGGAAAAAATAAAATATTAAAAGAGTTGTCAACAAATTTTAACGATACGCCAAGGTGCTGTTAAAACGTTTCGACAATTTTTTCCGTCTAACTTATACAGTGATTGCATGCTGAGATTTTGAATCCATTCTACCCTAAAGAGATGAATGGTGACTCTAAACCAGTGGTTCGTAAACGGTGGTCCGAGAGAACCTAAAATGTAGCCCGCGAGGTCAGGAGCGATATAAAAGAAAGAAAAAAATTTAATGGTTTCATCGTTTCAAAATGACCACGAATTGAAACAATTTTTTTTTAAAACGGGGAGCAAAACAGTTTTTAGTACCCAATTTTTTTGTTCCAATTCTGAAAATTCCCGTATTTCTTCCATTTTCCGACGTTTTGAGTGCGAAAAAAATCCTTGTTCGGCTTAAGTTTTTAATAAATTTTCTGTGATGCGGACTCGCAGCGTCACGGCCATTTCGCAGCCATTTTACAAAGCCATTTTATAATAAAGCCACTGCGGGCTGAAAAAACGTTAAGTTTGTTATTGTTATCCCGTTTTATTGTCACTTTTTCACGTTGTTTATCCAGAAAATAAAATCAATTTTTGCCTCTAAAAGGATAGGTTGAGGAGAGGGCACAAGACGCTCTTTTTTTTTTTTTTTTGGGGGGGGGGGACAAGTGGTCCCTAAACCACTGCTCTAAACTGTCTGATAGACTCTTGTTCGTAGACTGTGACGGGAGATCGTCGTGTTTCCTCTCGTCGTATCATGTTTTGGATTTTTTCCTTCTCCTTCGTCGGTGTTGAGTTGACAGTATTCCTCTCCGTTTCCGTAAGTAGTCTCTGTCGTGGATCAGTAAGACCTTCTGAAACACTTTAAAAAAGTTGGGCAGCCATTTTTTTCAGCCAAACTGTCACATTGAAATCGTTCTCTTTTCAAACGCTTTGTTTCATCTTGAAAATTTTTCATTATTATTCATTTTCTTTTAATTAATAATCTTGATCACTTCGTTTCTTTTTATGACGTCCTTTTAACTTTTTATGATTTATTTTGTTTCTTTACAGGGTTACCATTAATCTTTCTTTTTTTTGGGGGGGGGGGGATTCTGCTTCTTTAAATGTATAATCTGGTTAGCTTCGTTCTTCTTTATCATGGTCTCTCTTGTGTATTTTAATAGATTTTTAAGTTTCTCTGTTAAACGTCAGCTACCCATTCGTACTTCATCATGTGTATCAAAATTTTGCTTGAGTTAAGGGGGGGGGGAATAGTATAACTTTTGTCAGAAAAGTTCCAGGACGGAGCTCGTTAAAAAAAATAATTTATTCAACTTAGAAATTGAGGATTCTAGGTCTCGTCAAAGTAATCTCCCCGGCTATCTATGCACAGCTGCCACCGTTTCTGGATTTCATGGAAGCAAGCAGAGAAAGCTTCATCCAGGATGCTTCTCAGCACATCTGTCACAGACGTTTGGATTGTTGCAATATCTTCATGGGGTCTCCTTTCCACGCGGCGACAGGTCGGGTGAATTGATGGATGTGGTACTGCAGAGATACACTAGGGGTTTTCTCTAACTTAACGTACTTATTGTTAACTCTTTGCTTGGAATCCGCGTTCACCACGTCACTCGGGTAATTTCCAACTAAGTGTACCAACATGCCGAACAGTGGGTTGCTGAGAGAGCAGCCCTGTCACCTAGTGAGTTTAGATGGAACCACTTCCAAGACCATGTCTATTCAGAACATATATCAGGTGACTGAATAACATCCTTTTCTTGTGTTTGGATATCACAGGTAAAGAATTTTTTAAAAAAACTCAGTCCTGGAACTTTTCTGACAGAGATTATAGGAAGAACATTATAAGTTACACCGAAGGGAGCGAATCCAATAGGATTACTATTCAGCAGCCTTAACAAAGTACATTGAAAATAAAATTGCTGATAACTTCTGAAGTGTTTCCCGATTTACATTTTATACTTCTAATTTACGACCTTTTGTGGAAGAGAAGATATGGCCAATTCAATAAAGCAGAATTGGTCCTTAAAAGACCTGAAGTAAAATCTTTAAATGCATTTTCTAGAAATTTAAATTTTCAGTCATTTTTGTGTACTAGAAACCTAAGTAATTAAAAAGCTTTAAATATATTTAAATGAAATTTTTAAACAGTGCTTTACACATTACTATGTTTTCAACTAAAAGCTAAAATCTATGTGTTAATTTAATGATTTTACAGGTACCTCTACATAAAAAAAATATTTTTTAAAAATCTGTGTATATCTACATTTTTTTGATATATTTCGATGATTTTTGGAAATGTAAAATTGTTAGTTCATTACACAGGTTAATGTGACAGTAATATATAGTTTAGAGGAAAATAAAATATATTGAGTTGAATAAAGTGTAAGGTGCCTGGCGTAAGCATTAGATTTTGCTAAAAATTTATAAAAAAGTTCCGTATGATATAAAATATGATGAAAAGTTTACTAGAATTATATTTGTTTTCATGATTTTATATGGCACTGGAACTAAAAATATACGTATTTAATCAAAATTGTATATTTTTCCAAGAAAATACTCAGAGTGTAGGCAGATACCGTAATAAAATTACTTCTCCGAATGGACTCGTCCATAATGCAATTTACCCCTGGTGGATTCATGAAGACTCTACCAAACTCTTCCAAGGTGTGAGTGGTTTTTACAATTAATATAAGAAAAAACGATTAAACATCCCGCACGTGCGTTCGAAGATTCGAGATCTGCGAGTGATGGAACGCTCTCCCCAAGGTTATTCTTTTATTTGGTCATCTTTTGAAACCTCCTGTTCGAAGCGCGCGTTTATCTTAAATAATGTAAATCCCAGAATCTGGTGTTCATAAACCTTGAATAAAGTAGATGACGTCAGCCTTCTAGGTTCTATGTATGGTAATGAAATGCCATGAGAGAGAGTATGATATCGGAGAAGCCCGACTCATTCAGAGTCGGATTCGTCTAAGGC